>CM076580.1:182852428-183086846 GCA_034641835.2 Pinus albicaulis
CTACTATTTCTCCAACTGTTTTGAGAGACATTATTTAACCATTTTGACATATATTCAAATTTTATTGTTCTAATTATCTAGGTTTTTTCATAAGATGAGTCAAAAATTCAATGCTTTCCAGATATTCCCAATAATGTCATCTATTCATAAACTAATTAATTAACCATTTCCATAAACTTAATCAAATTTAAATTCAACTAAAATTTTAGTTACTGGGAGGAGCTTCCACAATGTTGACCCTTTGGTTACAAAGATAGGTTTATCAAGAGAGGACCTCTTTTTTACAAAAATAGGTTATCAAGGCATCTCTTTATAATACCCACAAAGTTTTTTTTAAGACTTATTTCTTTCTAATAAATCATGACCCTTCTTAATAAGGTCAATGAAATTTTTATACCCATGGCTATAGTCATAAACGTTGAATCTTTGATATGGATACTTGCTCTATATTTTGGATCTCTTATAACAAAATTGATTACATGATTTTTTTTTTTAATATCATCTTTTCCTCATTCCGAAAACAATATTTTAATTCTAGAAAAAGTTTTCCATGGAATTATTTGGAACAAGGAAAACTTAGCACTAGAAAAGAGGAACATGTGAAAGGATAGATTTGCTAAGCATTACTTTTCTAGAAATACTAAACTATCTTTCTTACATATCTTCTATTATTTTGTCCAATTTTCAAATATAACATGGCATACTTTTGGAAGAACAATTTTGAAAGATAGAAATTCCTATATATTTAAAGGAGGGCAATGTGTTTCCACACTTGGGAAATTCTAATAATTTGCAGAGATATGAAGTATTTTTTCAGGAGTTATTTTCCATACATATATACGACTTTTGATATTATTCACCTTTTTTCTAGAGGAATTGATATAGTGGTCTGCAACATTTTTTAATATGCATGTTATGATGGTAGAGGTTGTGCTCAAAAGGAAAGTTTCATCCACAATTTCTAATGGTTAATTTCTATAACCTTGGGGACAATGTTGATACCTTTAATCATGTTCTCGAGTATTTCCTTGCCAAACCTTTATATCCCACCATAATTATATGTAATAGAGGAAAGATATGGCAACCCTACCTTAAAATCCTATGACCTTTAGAAAAAGAGGATGGGTGCACGTTTAAAAGTGGAGCAATATAGGGCATGCCAATGGAGTTTGTATCCATGTTATGAATTACTACAAAATACAAGCTTCTTAAAGAGGAAGGAATCCTTAACATGATAAAATGAATTGACTATGTTTACTTTAGTTATCACTTCCTTTTTGTTTTTAAGCTTACATGAATGTACTTATTCTTGTATTAATAGGATGTTATCTACTATTTTCCTTTTATATATGAACTCACCATGATTTTTTGAGATTTTTTTTCCAAAATATTCCTTGAATTTCAACGAAATATTTACTTTTTATCAAGATTTACCACAGTTGATCATGGTCAACCTAGATTGACCGTATTCAAACATGGTTGACAATGGATGACCATGGTTGATGCTGACATATTCTCGTTGACAATGGTTGACCTTAGTTCACAATAGTTTATCATCATTGACCATATTCAACTATGGTTAACAATACTTGACAATGGTTTACCATGGTTGGAAACAGATGATCATGGATGATCATGGTTGACAATGGTTGACCATGGTTGAGCAGATTCAACCATGATTGATCAAAATTGATAGTGGTAGATCATGGGGGACCACGATCACCCATGGTTGATCATGGTTGTCGATGGTTGATCATGCATGACCATGGTTGATCATAGTTAACCATGGTTAATCATGCTTGAACATGGTAGACCATGGAATGATGGATCATGGTTGATTATGGTTGGAAACGGTTGACCGTGGTAGACCATGGTTAACCTTGGTTGACGATGTTCGACCATTCTAACCATGTTGATCTTGGTTAATCGTGGTTGACCATGGTTGATCATGCTTGACCATGGTTCATCATGGTATTTTTGATCATGTTTGACCTTGGTTAACCTTTCTTAACCATGGTAAACCTTGCTTGACCATGGTCTAACATGGTTGACAATGGTTAATCATGGATGACCATGGTCGATCCTAGTTGACCTTGGTGAATTATCGTTAGCCATGGTAGACAATGGTATGTTTGATCACATTTGACTATGGTACACCAAGGTTGACCATGTTCGACTATTGTAATTATCTTGATCTTGGTTGATCATGTTTGACCATGGTTGATGATGGTTGATCGATCTTGGCCAATTATGGTTAGCCTTGGTTGATTTTTGTTGATCATGGTAGAATATGATATCAGTAATCATGGTTGATCGTGGTTAATTGTGGTAGACCGTGAATGACCTTAGTTGACCATGGTTGACCGTAGTCAACTATGGGCAATCACGGTTGATCACAATAGACCACCACTTTTAACCATGTTTGACCATTTTAACCACTTAAATCTTGATTGAATATTATGGTTGATCATGGTTGACCATGATTAATCATTGTTGATCATAGTTGGCCATAGTCGACCATTATGATGGATCATGGTTGACCAAGGTTGACCATATTTTACCATCCTAATAATTTTGATCTATGTTGACCATGGTTGATATTGGTTGACAATGGTTGATCATTATCAATCATTGGTGACCTTGGTTGAACTTGTTTGAAAATTCTAACCATCTTTATCTTTGTTGACTTTGGTTTAACATGTGTGACCTTGGTTGACCATGGTTGATCATGGTTGGCCACGGTTGACCACAGTTGCTCATGGTTAAAAATTGTTTATCATGGTTATTCATAGTTGCCCATAAATACCTTGACTAACCATCATGATTGACCATATTCAACCCTAAATACCCTGGTTTACCATGTTTGACTATTCTAACCACAAATACTTTGGTTTACCACTATATTTTATCAAGGTTGACCATGGTTGACCATGGTTGACAATGGTTGACCATTGAACAATGTTGATCATACTTAACCTTGGTTAACCATGTTCAACCATTCTAACCATAGAAATCATGATTGATCATCATGATTGATCATGGTTTGATGACGGTTTACAATGATCAACAATTCTAACCACAAAAATATTGATTGAACATTATGATTAGCTATAAATATTATTAGTACACGAATAATATATTTATGTTATAATTAATATAATATTGTTAATATAAAAAATATTAATACAACATTATTATATTTACTGATAATATTAGTATTATGTTTTAATATTAATCTTATCCATATTACTAATAATTAATATTATTGTTATCTAATATTTTTATAAAATTAATACAATAAATTTAATATTATAAACCAGATATTCCATTATAAACCAAATTGAACCTATAATATAATCTAATATTATTATAATAAATATAACAAAAACTATTATAATATATTATAATGTATAAATTTATAATTATATGGTATTAAATAAATCTAATATTATAAACCTAAGATTAGATTATAGATTTAATATTATATTATAAACCTAACAAAACCCTCTTATCTAGAGTATACAACTCGTGAAGGTATGGCAATTTTGGCTCACTTCCCCCAAGAAAAATGGTGTAGTCCTCATAGAATTATTGTTGATAAGAATCTAGGCTTCTCAAAACGTTGGTTTGTCTTTGATGGTGCCTCTTATGATGAGGGTCTTAGAAGATAGGTAGGCTTTCCCTATTTCTATTTTCCACTCATGTCTTTCATGTCAAAATGAGATATGGTCCACCCACAAATAATCAGGTTGAACATATAGCATGTAAAAACTTGCTTATTTTTACAAAATAAAAAGGTTGCTTACATATCCAAATCTACGGGGATCAATGTTCACCTTAAATCAGCTTCAAAAATCAAAAGCCTGTAGCAACCTTCTTCATATTACCATCTTCGAAGAATTATGGAGGATTGAAGACTCATTATGTTTATGTGCATGTTCACACATCTACAGGGAGCGAAATGGGTTTGCTGATAGGATTTCTAAAGCAACTTGACTATGGATAATGGTCTTTGGCATATTTGGGAGCACCGAGAAGAAGTGATTTATCAATACTATAATCAAATATATATAGATCAATATATTTACGCAGAAAGGACCTCATTTTTTCATTATTTCTTACTTATTCATGATAGATAAGATCATACAGTTCAGATTACTAATTTTGATATTAGAACAGTGAATACAATTGCCTCTTTTATTCATCGTTTTTCGTTATGATCTATATTTTTTTTTTTGTTCCAAAGAAATGCAGGAAAGCTACAGGAAGAATCCCACCGGCTTACAATATGTCACATGCAAATTTGTAGCACTGAATACACTTGAGGGTTTATTTGTAAAATGTAATTTTGAATCATTTTTAAATGAATGGAATTTAAAGTTTTTTCTTCTTAAAAAACCAAAAAAAAACAAACCTAATAAAATATTTTATTTAATAATAAAACATAATATTGTTATAAATCTAAATAATAGCACCTAAAATAAACTTGAAGTAAAAAAATAATAAACTTAAGACATAAACTAATAAAACTTAAAATAGTAAATTTAAAGTAATAAACTTAGCCAAGTCTTACTAGAACAACCGGTTGAGGATGGGCCTTGTTAGCAAGGCGACTTACGATTAAACCTCACAGGGGTGTTTATGCCTTGTGCTAAGGGAGGAGACATGCTAAAAAATCTAGTTAGTTTAGGGCTGGTGTGGCTGAGACTGAGTCTGATCCTCGGATGACTTTGACAGATTAAATACCCCTGAGTCACAGTTTCTCAAACCTCAAGTCAACTCTCGAAGATCACAGAAAACTTGAAAAATAAAAATAATAATAATAAACATAATTGTTTGAACTTAATATAATAAACCTAGTTAATATAATAAACCTAGTTCATAAACCTAATGTAGTAGACCTTATTACTAAAACTTAAAACATAAACTAAAACACAAAAAGTGAACGTAGAATAAACTAAATAAACTTGAAATTTATAACAATTAAAGTGTAAAACATAAACAAACATGTGTAATATACAATGTTGTTGTTTATTACCTATCATTTATGAAAAAATAATTGCTAATTATATATATATATATATATATATATAAAACATATTTTAATATAATTTTATTTTAATATAATATTAAAAAATAATATAAAACTTCCACGGTGTGGTGAGAAGTGATGATCGCACAAGGATAAAAGGGAATATTAATCCCCCACACGACGAATATTATGTCACAACGTATTAATATGTGGGAATTAGGACGTTGCCCATAGAACATTCACGAGGTGCATAATTTTTGTTATATATGTGCAGGTGGTGATTTTCATGGAAGCTTATGTCTAGAAGGAAATGAAAATTTGTATCATTGCAGGAAGAATCAGCTGAGACCTTATGAGTCTCCTTGAAGCCATAAGCTGGAGACTTGATGGGTGGGAGGCTCATATTTCTTGTAGAAAGTCAAACAAGGATCGTGGTTTGCAATTAGTTGAAACAATGACCATAGTCGGAGATTAGAAACGACGGGAGTTCTCTGGTATATCAAATTCCCTCCTCGGATTAGGTTGTTGATGAATTTAGTCTGGCTGACATTCTGATATGTCGTTTGTATCCTCACGACTTCCCCGCAGGTAATGAGTTTTCTGTTTATTTGTTGTAGTAGCATAAATAGGGTGTCAGTAAAATTTTGTGATCCCCCTCCCCTTTTCCTAGAGGGAATCCTGGGATACACTTTAAGTATATGCTCGAGAGGGGTGGTGGTTGGTTTTATTGATCCTTTTTGCAAGAGTTTGGATTTTTCCTGAAGGCCTCGGAAGCGTTTAAGTGCGAACCATGTTGAAACTATGATTTTCATGTTAATTTGTTTAATTATGATCACGACGGTGCGTGAGAAGGGGGAGAAAAGTTAGTTGCTTTCCATATACCTTACTCAATCTAATTCAACCACGCTTAATTCCTGTAATTTCTTTTGGGTGGCCATTGTTAGAGAGTTAATGTGTCCTTATTTTAGGGAGGGTCTTCGAGGGGGTGGCCATCAGGGCAGAGGAGAGAGATGGTTGGGAGGATAGGAGGAGGAAGGTGAGCTTAAAATTCCATGAGTAGACCCTCCTGGGTGAGTGGAATTCCCACCTCCCTTTGACTCCAATTAAGTGCAAGTTCACATTTTTCATGTTTCGGTGGATCATTTTGTCCAATATTGTCATACAAACCACAATGAGATGATCAATTTATTTGCATACATTTTCCGTAATCATGGGCATATTCTGGAGAGTCAAGCTTCTATACTAAGAAATAAACAATGACTACAAGAGTGTAAGTATGGTTTCCAAGGACAAATTGAACACATGGAATCTTATATCCATGATGCCTTTCATCGCTCAGGTGATATAGGTAATGATGTTAATGACCGAAATAAAGGAAATATGTATTGAGGCAAGTTGGTTATCTTTTTATTTTTACTAGTTTTGTGCATGATGAAGTTAAATAGTTTTGTCGAAATACTCTTAGTTTTATTTTGTATGTACCTAATGGCCAACCAATCTAATTGGAGTGAGTCCTTGGATTTCTATTTAGTGTAGTTCTCATGATGTATCATTTTTTTGAGTTAATATAAAAATTTTGATTTACCAAAATAAATAAATAAACAATAATATAGAACTTTAACACAATAAGAGTGTAATAACCTTCATATAATCTATTTAAAATTTTCAAAACTCATTGAAATTCAAAGAATTTTGACCAAAATAAAAAACAATATAATCTCACTTAGGTAGGTATAAAAATGTTATAAAATAAAATTAAATTAAACTATTTTTATTTTGAACGAGTTATGGTTTTGCGGAAAGCAATATTGATAAGTCATGGTACTATCCCATGATATTGTTACAAAGTCTATTTACATGTTAATAATGTCCATAGTAAAATGGGGGTAAACATCCATGGTTAAGAATCTTGTTATATGTTAAGTATAAGTTTTAATTTAAAAATACTATAAAATTAAATTAAAATAAAATATTTATAAAATATTTTGATTTTGAAATTAATTATGGTTTTTGAGCATATGGTATTAATAATCCATGATATTGACCCATAATATTGTAACAAATACTAAATTATTATGCCACATAAAAATGGTCATCAACAAATTAGAAAAAGAAAATTACATTTTAAAAAATTAAAAAATAATTTTTAATTTTCAAAATATTTATTTTTTTCAAAACTTAAATAAAATCTATACCATTTGTTTAACCATTAAAACTGATTGAAATTCATTGAAATTCAAAGACTTTGACTAAAAAACAATATAACAGTATAATAAAACCGATAGACATATATGCGGCTATCATACATAGTTGAATCAATTATTATAAATCAAGTCACATTTCAATGCAAGTGTATCTTGTTTAATGTTTATACGTGGTTGTATTTTTCTCTAATTCTCATACGTAGTGATAAAAAACACATTAGATCCTTAATTACCAGCCTAGATCCATCTTAACTCTGGATCTATCAAGCGCCGAGAGGGATCAAATCTCTCGAGGTGAAAACCTCTTTTTTGAGTGCAAAACTTAAGGAAAGGTTTGCACCTCGAGAGATTTGATCCCTCTCGGCACTTGATAGATCCGGATTTAAGATGGATCTAGGTTGGTTTCAGTCGTGTGCTGCTAAGGAAAATCTATCGAAGATATGATTAATTTTGTCAATAACATGTAAATATATCAAATATTAATATAATCATTTTTAATATGCTAAATATTTCTGAGATTAACTTGGTCATTTTAATTTTAAATTTTCTTAGTTACCTTAGTTCGTTGAGATGATAAATATTGTTAATAACTATAATGATGAAAAATGATGAAATATTTTTTTTGAATTCAAAGTGACAATAATAGTGTTGAAAGATAGAAAATGTGAATAATAAGAATGTACTCATGTTACAAATAGTCTTCATTGCGATCAATCTCAAACTATTTTCTTCTACTATTCTTATTTCCACCCTTGTTAGTTTTGTTATATTTTCATATCGATTACATGAAAAAGAAAATTTAAATCGTAAACCATTTAAATCTTTAGCTCGAGTTGTTGTAGTAAACATGATACCTTGTCTCTCTTGCTCTCAAATATTAATAGGTTAAATTACTATAACACAAAAATCAATGTACATTGTCAATAACGTTTTTTGCTTACACTAAAATCAATGCATATTGTTAATCCAATCACTTTAAAATTAATGTACCATAATATATCCAATTACGTCAAATCATAAATCAACATATACATTGAAATCAATGCATTTAATGCCAGCAATGACATATGATTAGAGAATAACTTCTACATTGAAATCAATGCACCTAATGCAAGCAATCAAATAAGATTAGAAACCAACATCTACACTGAAATCAATTCATTTACTCAAAGAAATAAAAAAGGATTAGAAATCGCCATCTACACTGAAATCAATTCATTTACTGCAAACAATCAAATAGGATTAGAAATAATCTACATTGAAATCAATGCATCTAGTGCAAGCTATCAAATATAATTATAAATCGACTTCTAAATTTAAATCAACACATCCAGTGCAAATAATCAAACAGTATTAGAAATCACCACCTACACTGAAATAAATGCATCTAGTGCAAGTAAGCAAATATCATTAGAAATAAATATCTACACTAAAATCAATGCATCTAGTGCAAATAATCAAATAGGATTATAAATCACCATCTCCACTTAAATCAATCCATCTAGTGCAAGAAATATTCTTCCCTCTCTAGACCCTGCATCCATATCTATATCCCCCTCCATCTCCTATTTTTTTTCTCCCTATCTCACCCCCCTAAACACACACGTGCTCGTACTCCATATATATCATTCTCTTTGTCAATCACCCCCTCTCCCCATCTCTCTCTTATTCCCTCTCTTCACCTTCCATCTATATCTCTATCTTCCCCTTCTCTCCCTCTCCCCCAATAATATCTCTCTTTCCTCCTTTTGTCCTCTCTCCCTCTCTCTCCATATTACTTATCACTCACTCTGTCTCTCTAGAAATCAACATCTACACTGAAATCAATGCATTTTCTGAAAGAAGTCAAATAGTATTACAAATCACCATCTACACTGAGATTAATGCATTTAGTGCAAACGATAAAATAGGATTAGAAATCATCTACATTGAAATAAATTCATCTAGTGGAAGTAATCAAATATAATTATAAATTGACATGTAAATTAAAATCAACACATTCAGTGCATGAAATCAAATTGTATTAGAAATCACCACCTACACTGAAATCAATGCATCTAGTGCAAGTAGTCAAATATCATTAGAAATAAATATCTACCCTAAAATCGATGCATCTAGTGCAAATAATCAAATAGGAATAGAAATCACCATCTCCACTTATATCAACCCATCTAGTGCGAGAAATATTCCTCCCTCTCTCCACCCTCCATCCATATCTATATCCCCCTCCATCTATTCTTTTTTATCTCTCTATCTATCCCCGCTAAACACACACGCTCTCGCACTCCATATATATCAATCTCTTTGTCAATCACCCCCTCTCACCATCTCTCTCTTCTTCCCTCTCTTCACCTTCCATCTATATCTCTATCTTCCCCTTCTCTCCCTCTCCCCCGCTAATATCTCCCTTTTCTCCTTTTGTCCTCTCTCCCTCTCTCTCCATCTTCCTTATCACTCACTCTCTCTCTCTCTAGAAATGAACATCTACACTGAAATCAATGCATTTACTCGAAGAAATCAAATAGGATTAGAAATCTCCATCTACACTGAAATCAATGCATTTAGTGCAAACAATCAAATAGGATTAGAAATCATCTACATTGAAATAAACTCATCTAGTGCAAGTAATGAAATATAATTATAAATCGACATCTAAATTGAAATCAAAAAATTCAATGCAAGCAATCAAATTATATTATAAATCACCACCTACACTGAAATCAATGCATCTAGTGCAAGTAATCAATTATCATTAGAAATAAATATCTACACTAAAATCGATGCATATAGTGCAAATAGTCAAATAGGATTATAAATCACCATCTCCACTTATATCAATCCATCTGGTGTGAGAAATATTCTTCCCTCTCTCCACCCTCCATCCATATCTATATCCCCTTCCATCTCTTCTTTTCTGTCTCTCTATCTCACCCCCCCTAAACACACATGCCCTCACACTCCATATATATCAATCTCTTTGTCAATACCCTCCTCTCCCCATCTCTCTCTTCTTTCCTTTCTTCACCTTCCATCTGTATGTCTATCTTCCCCTCTCTCCCTCTCCCTCGCTAATATCTCTCTTTCCTCCTTTTGTCCTCTTTCCCTCTCTCCATCTTCCTTATCACTCAATCTCTCTCTCTTTCTCCACATTTCTCCCTCTATGTATTTCTTCTTAGCTCCCTATCTCTCCCCCTCCAAGTCCATCTCTCTTTCCCTCCCTCTCTCCACTCTCTCACATCCTCTCTCTTCCTTTCTCTCTTTCCATTTCTCCCATCTCTCTCTCTCTCTCTCTCTCTCTCTCTCTCTCTCTATTCACCCACCAACTATGTTACTATATCCCTCCCTCTCTCCTTATGTCTCCTTCTCCCCCCCCTTATCTCCATTTCTCCTTATTTGTCTCTATATCTTAGCCCCAAACATACATGCTCTCTCTTTGTCTCTCCCTTGTCACTCCTTCTCTCTCCCCACTTCTCACTGTCTATATTTCTTATTTCCTACATCTCTCCCCCTCCAACTCCATCTCTCTATCAATCCCTCTCTCCTCCTCTCTCTCTCTCTCTCTCTCTCTCTCTCTTCCCCCATCACTCTCCTCCTCTCTCTCCCTTTCTCTCCTACCTCCCTCTCTCTTTCCCCATCACTCTCCTCCTCTCTCTCCCTTTCTCTCCTACCTCCCTCTCTCTTTTATCTCAAATCCTCTCTCTTCCCCCATATCTCTCTCTCTCTCTCTCTCTCTCTCTCTCTCTCTCTCTCTCTTCCCCCATCTCCCTCTCTTTCTCTCTCTCTTTCCACCCCTCTATCTCTCCAACTACATTTCTATATCCCTCCCTCTATCCCTCTCTCTTCTTCTCTCCCCCCTTCTTTCCATACATCTTAATTTGTCTCTTTATCTCACCCCTAAACATACAGACTCTCCATATCTCCCTTATCACTCTCTCTCTCTCCACTTCTCTCTCTCTCTCTATTTCTTATTAGTTACATAAACTAATGAACATAGATATTAGTAAATATAAAGAAGATTATGGAGTAAATATGAAAAGAGGTTTATTTACTTACCATACCTCAGGTTTATTTATATTTTTATTTATTTACCATACCTCTTTTATTTACTATGGTATTTGTCCCATTGACTTGTTATATAATTAGATTTTTATTTATAATCCTATTTGATATATTGTGATTTATTTAACTTACCTTTTTATACCTCTTTTATATTTATTTATTTACCATACTTATTTATAATCCTATTTGATATATTGTGATTTATTTAACTTACCTTTTTATACCTCTTTTATATTTATTTATTTACCATACTTATTTTAAAATATGGTATTTGGCCAATGGTATCAATATTAATTTGTCCCATGGTATTTGTCCCATGCCTATTTTTTAAGTTTTTTTCAATATAAAAGGGTTTATGAAGTAAATATACAAAAAATTTATTTAATTACCATACATCTAGGTTATATATATTTTATTTATTTACCATAGCTCTGGAGTAAGTATAACAATAGATTTTATTTATTTACCATGTCTCATGTTTATTCATATTTATATTTATTTAAATTTTTAAATATTGCAACTTTGATGGGGAAATATTTATGTCTTTAAATATTTTAATTTATCCATAGAATGTGGGTTTTCCTTTTAAAGATTCATTTTACAAATATTTAATTAAAAGAAATATTAAAAGATTTTGGATTTTGATTATTTGTGTTGAATTAACTCTTTTCCTTTGATTCAGGAAATGGTATTGACTTTAGTAAAGAGTGAAGATGTTTAAAATTTTACTTAATTTGGAAATTCAATGTGGTAAATTTTTTTGTTAAAGGTAAATTTATGATCCATTCAAACTCACCTATATAATTTACTATCCATTCAAATTATATAAATAATACATAATTGTATTTTAATAGTTAATCTCAGACCATTAATAAGTTAAAATTCTGGATGCGGATGTCATTTGACATGGATGGGATGTTCATCCCTGTGAGGATCCTGACATCGTGTGCGTGGTGTCGCCATATGGCCACCCACAGGTGCATTAAACCTTCATTTAATGTTGCCAACCCGCACAACACTTGGGATATCAATTCGTTCCATCGCCAGAATTTTCCACCCCTTTGGTTTTTAATGGCTTCGAAGCATTGCAATTGTGTTCATTCTCTCCTTGATTTCTACTCTCTTGCTCCGCAGAGCTGCTACTATCCTCCTGCTTGTGCGGAGACAAGTGCTCGAACGCACACACGGAGACGCTGCCTATTGCTCTGCTACATTAAGATCTTGCTGGATTTTCATTAGACTCAAAGTGCGCTTTGCCGCAAGAATTCTCGGCCCCCTGCTAAGCGAGCCTCGCCATTCTTGTCCGAGTAGTGTCATTCCTATCATTCCCGTTCTCATCACAACCCTCATCGATCGAGATCCACTACTAGAATGCCTCGGCTCAGACAAACGATGAGAAGACGTCAAGGCAGCAGTTAGGGCAGAGAAATTCGCTCCTGGCCCACCTCAAGCTCTAATTACTCCTCTAAGGATTCCTCTCGTGGCCACTACCCTGAAACTCAGAGCAAAAGGGGAAGCGCCAGCCTTGCTGGGCAGGCGCATTCCCCCCATGGCTCCCAGCCTCACCATGTTGTGTCTCCTTCGCAACCAGTCTCTCATCCCTTTGCTACCCCTGTCTCCACTCCACCCGCTCGAACTGCTCTCTGGCAAACCTCCCATAGAGCCAAGCTCAAATTTGCTTGCACCATGGACAAGCCCGTAATTACCGCTTTCATTACTATCACCCTTCGAGAGGAAGCAGCGAGCTTCAACCCCTCTGACGCTCCCGCTCCTCAGTTCACTCAGGACATAGATGATGCCAAATACAAGAGTGCACCACTGGGGATGGAAAGTGCTGATAAGGTACAATAACTGATGAATGAGGTAGTTGGTATAGCCACCTGTGCAACCACTAAAGATGAAGATGGCAACAACGAAGAATACAGATGTCGCATTGTGGAGGAACCTCCCTCTCCTGCTAATGACAAGTAAACACGGTAACCTCTGCTGGAACATGGCTCTGAAGCCCAGGTTTAATGGGTCATTTTTTGTGTTTCTATTAAGCTCTCCTTTGCTGAGAGTGACAAATGTTATTTTCAGAAGTCAATTTTTGTTTTCGTAGGTCTATTTTCTGAACTTAATGTCAGTTTCCCCTGTGAGGGCAGCAAGACAATTAATTAAGGGACTGGTTTTCCCTCCTGGGGCAGTTCAAAATCATGTATTTTTTGTCAATCAAACCCAACTCTCAGGCCCACCTAGCTGAAGCTATGATTGACATGTATTTTTATGTTATATAAATAGAATTAGTCTTATTTAGAAAAAAAAATAAGTTAAAAAAGTTATATATAATCTATATATTCAAGTTATATAAAATTCAAGATTAGGTTAACGCTTTGGCCTACATTAAAAAAAGTAAAATTTATCATTTTTTGAGAACATGACATACCTGACATCTGAGTCATACTGAGTTGTAGAGTGCGTCTCTCGACGCAATAATTTAGTAAAATTATATTTTAAATAGTGTTTAAATACTTGATTTAGATATGAAAATAAATTATCATTAAAAATTTCATTTTTTTTATTAAAAAAATAAAAATAAAATATACTAACATATTTCACAATGCTAATTGATATTTGTAATTAGGAAAAGGATTAATCTACCTTATTCCAATAAGAAGGAGGCCTATAAACATACATATACAAGCATCTTTAGTTATGAACACTTGTATTAGAATTTGTAGTTAGGAAAATCATTAATTTGTCCAATTCCAATAGCGGAATACCTACGTGAATAATTAATTAAAATAACTCTCTTTCGATATATATATAAACCCAAATTCAAGCCAAATAAATTAATTACATTTAAATATAATTTGGCGATTAAATATTTACTTAAAGTAAGTTTTCATCCCTTGAAAAAATTATATGACAATGATTTTTTATTTTATAAAAAAATAATATCAATTTTATTTCTTAGGTTTTAATTGAACGTAATTTTAAAAATAAACTATTGTTATTATTATTATTATTATTTTAAATAAGAAATATGTAATTCTCTAATGATAATATTACAATAATAAATATATAATTTTTCAATTACTATTATAATATTACATATATAATTCTTTTTCTCACGAGTTTTATTAAAGATTTATATTTAATATGTTTTAATTATTTTACTTTATAAGTATATAAATGGCTTAGTCTAACTAGACTGCCTTTTAAGAAAATGGGGCCGGGATTTTTATAAATCTAGGTTATAGCTATAAAATTCAATATTTTGGGTGTCTAGATGTTTTTGATGGTGCTTAATCCATTTACACTATAAAAAAAACGATTCAAACACTGTTAGTGCAAGATTTGTTAAGAAAATTTTCCCATATTCCAACCAGTTGTGGTCATCCAAAAAATTCCTCCACCTCGATAAACAACTCCTCAAATGCACAAAAATATATGTATGTTTCCAAAAAAAAATAGCTATAAAGTTGGCCATACCTAAAATCAAGTTTTTATTATTCCTCCGGCACGGAGGTAATCTTGTAATCGATCTTCTTTAACATTGAATTAGTTTGGAGTTGAATAAAATTTAATTAGGTTCTCACAAAGTTTACCATTATAAATTTTATTTTATTTTTGTTTATTAAAAATTTAATTGATATATATGTTTTAATTGGCTAAAGTCTTTTTTTGTGATCATTACATTTTGCAGAAGTTTTCATTTAATATTGTTATGATGGTAATGATGGGCTATGTTAGTGATGTACCTTTAGGGTGATGAGTTGTCTACCGACGCAACATAATAGTCTGGATGGCATATTTTTTTCCAGAATTCGATAATTTTATTTTCAAAAAATCAAGTAGTTGGAGTGTTTCAATTGCATTTTTTATAATGGAAATGGATTCAATGCCATCAAAAACCCTTAGGACACCCAAAATATTGAATTTTAACAACTGTAACTCAAATTTTCAATAATCGTTGTCAGAATTTCTCATAATCTTACTCAAATTTCTAGGTTATTCTGTGGTATTTTTAAAGTATGGGTTAGGGCGACCATAATTTCGGAGGCTATAAGGTTTAATGTGGTTGGGAAGTATATACGCACCATTAAATTTAAACAAATTTAAAGCTACGGTAGACATATACCACCCGAACACTTTAAATAACCTATATCCTAGCCTGAAAGCACTATAACCTCACAAATATGTTGACGTACCTTTAGCACCAACATTTTTGGTCGCTGCATTTCCACTTTAGTGCTTAAATCGCAATTTGCCTTTAGTTATATAACACAAAATTCATACTAAGATCAATGATTTTGGAACAAAACTTGGCGTCAAAGCACCGGAGGACTCACATTGATGTCCTCCTAAAGTATTTTTAACTTACTCAGAGCCAAATGCATCCCATTACCATCTTCTCCACCATGAAATATCTCACTACATCCCATCCTTAAAAATTAGGACTTGAATTTTGATGAAGCTTCACACCACTTCACTGATAAGCCACGTGTTATTCGCCCCTATGTTTTCGCGTGTCCACACTCACTTTGAGCTTTCCAAAGCTCAACATGTGTATCTGTAAAATAGGATAAAAGGTATCATGTTCGAGTCTCATTAAAATGCTTTAACGCTAACAAACTCCTTTATGTCATCTCTACTGTGAATTTATTAATATTACCCATCCTTCAACTATATCAGATTCACTGGCATCTGTAAATTTCACAACCAATGAAATAAACACAAATTCCACCATAAAAAAAAAGTACTTGCATTAACTTAGCACACCACTTTCATGATATAATTCTTATAGTATCAAAAGATTATGAAGTTACCATATGCTATCAAGATATTAGTTCATAATTGATTTCACGTTCTCTAATATTTCATGCTTCCAAGGTTTAGACCTTTTGACTTAGGATATAACCAAAAATCATATTATATATTAAAAATGCTAGAAGGCATAATACTGTCATGCATCATAGAGTACTTGTCATTATAATATTTATGGTTATCGTATGGATTTTCAATCTTATAATCTCCTAGATTTGGGTTGTACCACGATGTCTCCATCGTGTCACAATGCCACATGCTAGGAATGAATATTCTGACTGACCTTTATGGTAATGGATTTCTGTATAATACGAATTCGATGAAATTTTAATCAAATTTAATGTTTTCGATTCTGATTTGATTCAGGTCTGTTATCAAACATTAGACACCTGGCTTAATAATTACTGAGGCATTACAGTTGTTTGGATAGGCTTGATCGATATCGTCGATTGATCAACCCTAGATATGACGGTGCTATGCCAATCCGGGGTGGTAAGGGTAGCCATCCCACCCTTTCTCGGCCATTCGCCTCATTCTGCCACCACTTTCTGCTTTCGGTGGCTCTGCAACCTTCTTCGTTCTAACTGTGTATTCCTCTGTGGGTTTCATGCTATTCTGGTTGATGAAGTCTGAAAAAACCCTCCTTTGCCATGCGGCACTCAAAATTACACTGTACAGGTAACTCCTGCTTCTCTTTTGCCATTATTTTCCTCCGGGTCTGAACTTAACTTGTTAAACAATGTCTAGCAAGGTATGATTTCTCACAGTTTAGTTTACCATCTAAATTTCATAAGAAGTTGGATTTTTCTCGAATTCTTTCCTCTGTATTTTAATGTGGAAGAGTTAACTCCCTCCTGTCAATATTCTCGGACCAAACCATTTTGACGATGTGAATGCATCCTGAGGTGATGACAGGGTTTATGAATTTGTACACTTCGCAACTTGAGGATGGTACAAAATCCCTGCTTGTTCGATTCTCAGGTAAATATCTTACTTCGGGTTTTTCTATGCATTTAATCATTTATTTTATTACAGTTCCTTGTTTTTTATGTAGGTTTTAACCCTTTACAAAAAATTTCTGCAATCGAATCTTAAAAACAGAAAATAAACAATAGTGAGAGCATAAAACATAAAATAGATATACACAAATATTTTCCCCTAGATCCAAAATCGGGACGACCAGCTTTATTTTTCATTATATTCCTTTTAGTGTTACAACACATATATATACATGCCGAAGCATACATAAACCCCAATCCATTAACCCTGGATTAGAACATAACCATAGTTCCCTTGACCGGATCTACAAAATACTAAGGGCCGAAAACCATCATGCCCCAAAACCATGTGCAAAACAATGCACAAAACCATGGGCGGGTCCGCCCACCGGCAAATAAGGACCAAAAAATTTTTCCCTAGCGTTCCCCACCCACTCCCTATGACCCCCTCGTGCACGGCACAAATCGAAGGGGGGTGGGCGCAACGGCCATGTGACTAGTCATGGAAAGAATATAACACATACCCAACATTCTCCCACTTGTTTTCTTTCCACAGGGGGCCACAGGAGAGCTTAGTCATTGGCCCAATTCTTCAACACCCATTGTTTCTCTACACCAAGAGAACTTCTGAGTGCTCACAGACTTTGTCAATGCATCTGCAACATTCTTCAAAGTGTCCACCTTTACCGGCAACACCCTTTTAGCCTCAACCATATCTCTAACAAAGTGATATTGAACATCAATGTGCTTTGTCTTTGAATGATAAGCAGGGTTCTTAGCCAAGAAAATTGCACTTTGGCTATCACAGTCTATCCTTATAGCTTGCTGTACCAACCCCATACTTGAACACAATCTATGCAACCAAACTGCTTCCTTGCT
Organism: Pinus albicaulis; assembly: GCA_034641835.2. NCBI lineage: Eukaryota > Viridiplantae > Streptophyta > Pinopsida > Pinales > Pinaceae > Pinus > Pinus albicaulis. Next base: position 182,870,410 of record CM076580.1, read on the forward strand.
TGCATGAGTGGCTGCTATGTATTCTGCCTCTGTAGTTGAAAGAGCCACTACAGACTGTCTTTTACTCATCCAACTGATTGCACCTCCAAATAGGCTAAACACATACCCACTTGTAGATCTTCTTTGGTCCAGATCTCCAGCCCAGTCTGCATCAACAAAACCACGAATGTCCAACATTCTTTCCAATCCTGGTCTTCCCTGGTAGCACAAGCCATAATCACTAGTGCCACGTAAATATCCGAAAACCCGCTTCACTGCTGTCCAATGCTCCTTCCCTGGGTTTGACATAAACCTGCTCAATACTCCCACTGCATGTGCAATGTCTGGTCTAGTACAGACCATTGCATACATCAGGCTACCCACTGCACTTGCATATGAAACACGGGACATATCCTCCTCTTCTTCTTGTGTCTTGGGACACTGTTCAGCAGACAGCTTTACACCTACAGGAATAGGAACATTCACCGGTTTACTATCTTGCATATTGAACCTCTGCAATATAGTCTCGACATACTTCCTCTGGTTTAACCAGAGCTTCCTCTTTGCCCAATCTCTCTTAATTTCCATGCCCAAAATATAGTTTGCGGCACCAAGATCCTTCATGTCGAATTTGGAGAACAGTTGGGTCTTCAAATCTTGGATAATTTCTTTGTCATTTCCAATCAACAACATATCATCCACATACAAGACCAAATAAATAACACGGTCACCAATTAATTTAAAATAAACACAGTGATACCACAGTGAAACCAAGTCCCCATATATAGGTATCAAATTTTTGATACCACATCCTTTGTGATTGTTTTAACCCATACAGAGACTTCTTTAACCTACATACCAGTTCTTTCTTCCCCTTCACCATAAAGCCTTCAAGTTGTTTCATGTAGATCTCCTCTTCCAGATCTTCATGAAGAAATTTTGTCTTCACATCCATCTGTTCTACCTCAAAATCAAATGTAGAAGCAATAGATAAAAGTAATCTAATAGAAGTAACTTTGGCAACAAGAGAAAAAATATCACCAAAATCAATTCCCGAAACCTGGAAATAACCTTCTGCTACCAACCGAGCTTTATATTTCTCCACCTTGGCTTCTACATTCATCTTTTTCTTAAACACCCATTTTCTCCTGATGGGCTTCCTTCCAGCCGACAACTCCACCAGATCCCTTGCCTCATTTTTATGCAACGATGCCATTTCACCAACCATGGCCTCCTTCCAGAGTTTTCCATCCTTTGAATCTACTGCCTCCCTGACGATTCTGTGATCATCATCAGTTATAGTTAAAGAAAAATTTGAATAGAAAATAGATGGACTATACCTTTCTGGTTGTCTTCTTTCCTGAACTGATCTTCTCACAACTGGAGTTTGTGGCTCTTTCTCTTCTGAGTCTTCTTCTGTTGTAGAGTCTGATTCATCCTCCTTTAGCTCAAACTCTATCTTCTCAGGTTCCTTTGGTAGGACTTCATGTTTAACAACATCTTTCACCACTCTAGACACCACATCTCGTCTATACACAACCTTCCTTGTTTCCGGGTTTCAAAGCTTGTAACCCTTTAAACCATCCTTATACCCAATAAAGATGCACCTTTCAGATTTATTATCCAACTTGGTGCTTTTCTCCTGTGGAACATGTACATATGCATCACACCCAAATACCCTCAGATGTGAAAGAGAGGGTTTCTTACCAGTCCATACCTAATGTGGAGTCTTATCCTCCAACACTGATGAAGGTGATCTATTAACCAAGTAACATGCAGTCTCCACAGTCTCTGCCCATAATTATTGTCCTAACCCGGTACCACTGAGCATGCTTCCTGCCTTTTCCATAAGCATTCTGTTCATTCTTTTTGCAACTCCATTTTGCTGAGGTGTGTATGGAGTAGGCTTCTTCCGTTCTATACCACACTTCTTATAGAATGCTTCAAATTCCTTCTTGCAGAACTCCCCACCATTATCTTTCCCTAGCACCTTTATCTTTTTCTATGTCTGGTTTTCCACCAGAACCTTAAATTCTTTAGATTTTTCAAAGACTTCAGATTTCTACCTCAAGAAATATGTCCATGTATTCCTCGAGAAGTCATCTATGAATGAAAAATAGTACACAAACTTACCCAGTGATGGAACTGAAACAAGTCCAAACACATCACTATGCACAATCTCTAATATCTTGTTTGCCCTCTTAGCACCAAAAGGAAAACTCACCTGATTCTACTTCCCATATACACAATTTTCATAGAAATTGAAATCCAGAGAGCTATTAGACATACCTTCTACCATACCATTTCCATGCAGTATCTGAAGGCCCTTCTCTCCAATATGTCCAAGCCTTTGATGCCATAGCATGGTCTTTTCTCCAGAGACCGCTACGCTTTCTGCTCCACTTTCGAGAACCACAGAACTATTTCACTCATCAATAATAGTGCTGCTCTGAAGCTCGTATGGAGTTCCAATCTGAACTCCCCGCATTAATACCAATGTTCCCTAAACCAGATTATAGGTATATTTCTCGAACATTGTTTTTACACCTGCATCATCCATCGTGCTTACAGAAATCAGATTTCTGGCCAATGCAGGAATGTGCAGAACACTAGGAAGTGTTCCAATCCTTCCACCTTGCAGCCTCAGCTTGAATTTTCCACGTCCGACGATTCTGGCCTTCCTATCATCACCTAAGAGGACATCACCGCCATCATATTTCTCATACTCGTAGAACCACTCCCTATGGGGAGTGAAGTCAAAGGATGCACCCGAATCAATCAACCATGACTCATGAACTACATGTGTATTTGAAGAGGAAGCTAAATACGCATCCCCACCTTCATCCGAGGTGGTTTTTTTCCTTTGCAGAAGGAGCATCATCAGATCCCTTTCCTTTCTCAGGAGCTTTAAATCTGTAGTCCTTTTTGTAGTGCCCTTCCTTTCCACATTTCCAGCACACCTTTACAAACTTTCCAGGAGATTTAGATCTCCCTCTAGATTTAGACCTCCCACTCGAAACCTTATTCTTGTTTCTGTTCTGGGACCTTCCTTGTACAGATAAGGCATCTCCATTCTGACCCTCATATTTCTCCGTCTCATTTCCTCCGACAGCAAGCTGAGACAATGTCATCAAAATTCAAGGTAGTTGTATTGCCACCTATTGCAATAACCAGACTATCCCATGAATCTGGTAGATAACACAACAAACTGATGACCTTATCTTCATTTGAGATTTTAATATCAATAGATGACAGTTGACTTACCACAGTATTAAAGGCATTCAGATGCTCTATCACTGAGTCTCCATCCTTCATCCTCAGGTTATACATATTTTTCCGCAGGAACAATTTATTCACTAGAGACTTAGATTGGTACTAATTCCCTAGCTTGTCCCACAAGGTCTTTGTCGTAGCTTCCCCAGATACATTCAACAATACTGAATTTGAGACACACAATCATATTGTGCTCTTTACCTTCTGATCTAGCTTCTTCTAGTCTTCATCTGACATTGTCGTTGGTTTAGTACCTGGATCTATCGTGATCCATTGATCTTTATCCTCCAGCAGATGCTCCATCTTGAGCTTCCACAACTCAAAACTCTGACCATTAAATTTCTCGATATCTATCTTCCTATCACTCACCATATTATTTCACCACAAGAATCGATCCCACAGATCTCCCATTGAACAAGGTCTACCTTAAGCCTGAGCAAAAAATCCCTCAACAGCAATGGCGTCCCATTGAAGCTGAAACTGCTCTGATACCGAATGTAGGTTCTAACCCTGTATAGAAATTATCTGGAAACCAATATTAAAAACATAAAATAAACAATAGTGAGAGCATAAAACATAAAACAGATATACACAGAGATTTTCCCATGGATCCCAAATCAGGACGACTAGCTTGATTTTTCATTATATTCCTTTTAGTGTTACAACACATATATATACACGTCGAAGCATACATAAACCCCAATCCATTAACCCTATATTAGAGCATAACCGTAGTTCCCTTAACCAAATCTACAAAATACCAAGGGCCGAAAATCATCATGCCCCAAAACCATGTGAAAACCCATGCACAAAACCATGGGCGAGTCCACCCACCAGAAAATAAGGGCCAAATTTTTTTTCCCAGGGCACTGCCACCCTCCCTATGACCCCCTTGCTCCACCCGCGCAATGTACAAGGGGGGCTATTGCCCCCACTGTGACCCCCCTGTGCATGACTAGTCGTGGAAAGAATATAACACAAACCTGACATTTTATACAGTATGTCGTTTTCCCTGTGATATTTAATTTCTTCATTGATTTCATTTACATTGAAGGCACTGGTTTTGCTTCGATGAAAGGATTTACTCATATTTCTTCCAAGCCCTCTCGCGAATCACTGGTAATTTCAAACTGCTTACCGAGTGATGTTTGATGTGCATTGATCAAATTGTGTGAAGTCTGAGGGTGAAACCTCTGTGTGTACAGGGAGCCTACTATTCCGGCAGAGGCTGCGTGAAATTTAAATAATGTCTCAGGCACTTCAGTTGCATGATTTTTCTTTTGAATGTTATTTCTCCTTCCTTCATGTGAAGGCTTAGTTTTCGAGTTTGAAGTTGAAAGGTTTACCAGTATTAAGACTCACAGTTTCTTAATTTGGACTATATTTATTTGGGATTGTAATTTCTCTATTTATAGATTTTGTTCTACTGTACATTTGTGGATTCAAAGTACTTATCAGGAAAAACCCCTTCATGGGTATTTTGCACAAATGATTCGATACAAGTCTTAGTTCAGAGTTCACACATATTTTTCTTTTGTTTGTAAAATTTCTTCCAATGGAAATTTGAGACGTTTTTATATGGTTGTGTCAGTTAAGTTTCTACAGATTTTACTATTTTCTTCAAGAAGGAGTTTCACAGTGTTTTTACAACTTTTAATTCTATGAATAATATAATGAATATTTATTTAATAATTCTATAAGTAACCTCTGGTACTATCTCTTGTCTTTGAAAATTCATTGTTATAAGGTATTGTAGAGAATTATTCCAGCCCACGGACCGTGACCCTTGCCCTGTCCCTTCAGAGCTCAACTCTAAACCCTGGTGTCAACATAGGTATAGATAATACTCACACATGATTGAGTATACTGCAAATATATTCTTCTGAGTTTACATTCTTTATTTTGTGCAAAAAATAATAGTTTCCATGATAAATTTACTTTCACAAAACTAATAAAACACTTAATACTATTCTTCTCATAAAATGTAATTTTCTCAAGCAATATCAGTATAATTCAATAGACAGAAACTCTAGTTTCTAATCATGCCTTTTTATCAGTCTACATTGCACAATAAAACATAAATAGGTAATCATATATATATATATATATATATATATATATATATATATCAAACACATAATCTAAATTTCTAGATATATTTCCTTTCCAGTCTCTCCTACATAGTAAAACATAATTCCTGATATTCATTTATACTTATCTCAATTTGTTTTCTCTTAACTCATGGTCTGCCCAAGCATAAGTGAGGTGATAACATCCTTGACTTCCCTCGTGCTCCTCTCCAGATCTTTAAACAATAGGTAGTTGTTTTTATAGGGAAGATAGGCCTCAGGATTTTCTAATCCAGTCTACGCTTCTCTGGGTCTAGAGCTCGACTGGTCTCTTACTAGATCTGGAAAACTCTCCATAAGCTTGCAATTCATTGCAGTTGTTACCCTTTATCCCTTTCTGAACCAAAACACTTCCCCTAATTAGGATTTTTCCTTTATCCTTTTCTGGGAAGTAACTACCAGAACTGTCTCTATTTACTTTTACTCTAGAATCTTGGAAACATTCAGCACTCAGCTAATTTCTTTTATTTAAGTTAATTATAAATTTTCCTTTTATTATAAATAAATTCATTTTATACTAACGAATACCACATTCGTTAGTCAGTTATTTTAGAGAAAAATATTGATGTATCATAAATTCTATCTACCATAGTTAATCATAAAGGGGTTGTTAAATCTTCCCCCTCTAAGGTAAACACCGTCCTAGATGTTTCCTTAATCTATCAGCAACAGCTTAGGGTATGTCTCTCGCATGAAATTTTCATCCTCTCAGGTAGCCTCCTCTAGGCTAAAGTGCCTCCATTGCACCTTAACCTGTGGAATGACTCTCTTCCGGAGCATTATCTCTCTCTGATCAAGAATGCACTGAGGTTGTACCAAGAAATCTTCGCTCAGTTCTACCTGCATTAGCACAAAAAAATTTCATTTATTTGCAGCGAAAACCTTTTAGTTTTGGAAACTCATAATGTAATTAGGATTTACATGTATGTTTTGCCAATGTCTCACATGCTTGGGGTAATGTATGTATCGTTTTAACAGTGATACATGGAACACATTATGCACCCTTATATGGTTAGGTAAAGCTATTTGGTAAGCTACTCGCCCAATCCATTCCAAAATTTGGAAAGGTCTGCAATATCAGGGAGCTAATTTGGCACAAGTACTCCACCTTAAAGTGTTTTTTTTTTGTTTTGTTCTTATGTACACATGATCACCCACCTCAAACTCCTTGAATGTCCTTTTTCAATCTACATATAATTTTTGTCGATCTTAAGCTGCCTTTAATTTTTTTCTAATTTTCCTCACCTCCCATTCCATTTCTTCAAGCATTTCTGGTCCAAGCATCTTCTTGGTTTCTGGATTGCTTCAGTTGATGGGGGTCCCTCATTGTCTTCCGTACAATGCTTCAAACGGACTCATCTTCAACGATTATTGATACCCATTACTATATGCAAACTCCACTAACTGCAAGTACTCTTCCCATCTGACAAGTTGTTACATTACGTACATGCAGAACATATCTTCCAAAACTTGGTTCACTCTTTATGTTTGCCCATTGGTTTTAGGGTGATATGTAGTGTTAAAATGAATTTGCGTTCCTAGTCCATAAAATAATGTTTTCCAAAAGGCAGAGGTAAATTTTAGATCTCGATCTAAGATAATGACTCTTGGAATACCATGCAATAGAAAATTTTCTCTCATGAAGATGTCTGCAATTTGTATTGTTTTATATGTAAACTGAACAGGTATGAAATGAGCTACCTTGCTAAGTCTGTCTACTACCACCATGATGGAATCCTTATGAATTTTTTTTCTTGGAAACCCTATAATAAAATCAAGGGATACGGCTTCCCATTTACAATCGGGTACACGAATAGGCTGAAGCAATCATTCTGGATGTTGATGTTCTACCTTGAATTGTTGGCACTCCAACCATCCGGTCAAGTATTTCACAATTTATTTCCGCATTCCTATCTAGAAATAGTCCTTTCTGATTGATGCCAACATTTTTTGACATCCGGGATGCCCTGCATAAGAACTCTTATGATATTCATCCATAATCAGTTCTCTCAGGCTCCTTTGATTTGGAATGAATATCTTCTCCTGGTATACTAAGATTTGCTTTTCATTAAGATCATAAACTGATTTATTTCCATTGCTTCTTCCTTCCTTTGCTTGTTTCCATAAGAATTGGTACTCAGGGTCCATTCTTGCTGCTTCCATAATTTTCTTCTGAAACTTAAATTCCACTTAGTTAAATTAAAGTTCATAGATACCATGCAATTTTCTACTCAAAGCATCAATAGAGTGGTTCTCCTTTCTTTTTACATGTTGAATATCAAAATAAAATTCTCTTAGAAATGCATTCCATCTTGCCTAGACAACATTTAGAGCATATTTCTTAAAGTAACTAGTTAGGCTACTATGATCTGTTTTTAACAAAAATCTTTTCCCTAGCAAGTAGTCATGGAAAATTTTAGGGGCTAATATTTGCAGGTGGGCTAATTTTTCATGATTTAAAAAAAAAAAAATTCGTCAATTTCCATTTTTTATAAAAATAATTCGCCCAAATTTTTCAATATAAAATTATTTTACATTAAAAATCACCAAAATTATATAGAAAGTATATATAAAATCATTATAAATTTTAATAATTTTACAAATACATCAATAAAAAATTTATAGTTTGCATATTAAGGACTAGTGAGATTCGCCAATATTTTAAACTTCAAGATCATTTTCCATCCTTAAAATTTTCCCTACAAGTAATTCCTCCATACACGCAAAGCATGTACCACTACAGTTAATTCTAAAGCATACGCAGAATACTTATGCTCATGATCTTTTAAATTTCTGGATTCGTATGCAATGACTTTACCCTCTTAGGCAAGAAATGATCCAACTCCTTCCTTGTAGACATCAGTGCATACATCAAATTCATTACTAGGATCTACCACTTTCAGTATAGGAGCAGTGGTTAATATTTCTTTCAATTTATCAAAACTATTTTCGCACCCTTGTGTCCATTTAAAGTCTTTTCCTTTCCACTGCGTGGAGGTAATAGGAAAACCTATTTTAGATAAATTATTAATGAAATGTCGCTAATAACCAACCAAACCCATAAATGAGCGTATGTCTGCCACGTTCTTAGGGACTTTTCACTCCATGATTGTCTTTATCTTTTCTGGGTCTACACAAATCCCTTCAGTTGATATCACATGTCCTAGGTATTAGATCTGCTCTTTGTAAAAATCACATTTTTTGAATTTGTGATAAAGTTGATGTTCTCATAACATATTCAATACTATACGTAAATTATCCTTATGCTCCTCCATATTTTTAGAGTGGATCAACATGTCATCTATAAAAATGAAGACAAATTTATCCAAGAATGGGTGGAAGATGCCATGCATTAAGCTCATGAAGGTTGTTGGTGCACTGGTTAATCAGAAAAGTAATACCACAAATCCATAATGCTTGTACCTTGTACAAAATTCTATTTTTAATATATATTAATGATTAATATTCATTTGGTGATACCCCGACCTCAAATCAATATTTGAAAATATCGTTGCCCACTTAACTTGGTCAAACAGGTCATCTATGTGTGGAAATGGATACTTATTGTTGACTATCAATTTATTAAGTTGTCGGTAGTCCATGCACATGCACATAGTTCCATAATTCTTCTTAACAAACAACATCGGTGCTCCCCAAGGGGATACATTTGGTTGAATATAACCTTTATCCATTAATTCTTGTAACTGCATTTTAATTCTGTTAAATATGGTATACTCATTCTGTAAGGTGCCCTTGACACAGGTGCAACCACGGGTACTAATTCTATTTTGAAATCAATATCTCGTCTTGGTGGTAATCCTGGAATGATTTCAGGAAATACATTTAAGAATTCTTGTAGAATAGGAATATTTTCCAACATGAGGGATTTATCCTTGGAATCTAAGAAGCCCACTTGAATCGCATAGAGCTGGCACCTTTTTCTAATGCATTTATTCAGCTATGATGCAACAATGGGACGTAATCGAAGGGGTTTCTTGATTCCATGCCACTCTTTCCATGTGCAATCTTCAGATTTAAAATAAATAATTTTACCTTTACAATCCACTAATGACCAATGCTTTTGCAGCCAGTCCATACCCAAAAAAATATCATAGGAACAAAAAGGCAATATGTTCAATTTTATAGTTATGTGTTGATCACTTATTTCTAGTTCGAAATTTGGGATTTTGGCATTGACCTCCTTTTGGCCCCCAAGGACAATTGAACCAACCATGGGTTCTTAAATTTCTGATGTCGCAATTTACAATTTTCAACTATGCGGGGGTATATATAACTTAGATTGGCTCCACAGTCAACCAAAATGGAAATGGATTGGGTTTGAAGCTTACCTTCCAGTTCAATCATGGTTGGTTGAAAATCTTCTTGTCTATCCTCCATAGTAACATTGATTCTGGGTATGTTGTGTGCCACATCTCCCACTTTGGATGCCTCTTGTAGATTGGCTTCGACTTCATTTATCCCTCGATGAGGAAAATTCTTGAAATAATGCACTTTGCCACATCCCCAACATTGCAATGGATTTTTTTGTGTTTGTCTAGGGTTACGCCTACTAGAAGCCTCTATATGATGCTCCTCAACTGCCCATATGGGTTTTTTCTAATTTCGTCCAAATTGTTTACTTGATGGATTTTTCACAGTACTCTTATAATTTCTTGATTTTCTATTTTTAAAACTAGAGGGGCCTTTCTTCCCTTTTTTAGGTGGAAAACTCCTACCCATTTCTCCCTTAGCTTTGGACTGTTGATAGCACATTCTGGCCTTTGTTATCACCTCATCCATCATTTTTGGGTTGAAAAAATCGATTCTTTCTTTCATGTGAGCAGGTAAACTAATGAAGAACCTTTGTACCTTCACCTTTTCATCTCTTAGATATGGAACATATCTTAACAGGGAGGTGAATTTTGTAACAAATTCATCCATAGACATTTTTCCTAACTTCAGGTCATGGAATTCCCAATATTTATCATCATAAAATCATTAAATTAAGTACTTATATTTAAAATACTATTGGAATTCACCCCATGTCATGTTCTGATATTTGATTCCACAGACATTTTTCACCTCCTCCCACCATAACGTAGCCCTTTCCCAAAATTGATAGATAGCTAGGAGAGCTTTAAGTTTGTTGTTGTATTCTTAAACTTGGAAATACTTATTCATATTTATTATCCAAGCTTCCGCCACCTCCTTAGCTTCTCCATCAAATGTAGGAGGTTTGATTTTTCGAAATTTGCCTTGCAATTCCACTTTTTGTTTCTTCAGTTCTTATTGATCTGAAATATTCCCAGATTCAGCTACATTATAAATTCTACTCTTGGTACTCCATTGAGCATGACTTCCTTATGGATAATCATGCAATTTTTGTTGTTGTTCACCTTCTCCATGGGTATCCAGACTAGGATGTACAAGGTGTTGGTTCTGCTTATTCGAGAGACTCTTCAGTATATTTTCTTGCTGTCTCATTAACTTCTCGTTATCACTTCTAACTCGAGTCATCTCTATCTAAAGATGTTGTACCATATCCAACAATTTATTTGTCTAGAGTTGACGCATCTTGATTATTCTACTAGTTTGTTGGTGTTGGTATACTCTTAACTATACCCACATTTATGGGTTAACTTCAGGATTGGGAAAGGGTTGGTTTTCCACTATATTTCTGGGCATTTGATGACTGGCCCCTCTCCTCATGGTAACTCGTTGTTTTCCTTCCTATCAATGTGCGCAGTTTTCAACACAAGATAAAATAAAGTCATCCATGTTATTGTGTTGGCCCATCCGGCCTCAGCATGTAACCACGCTCTGATACCACTTGTCATGACCAATGACATCAACACAATTCCACCATAAAAAAAAATACTTACATTAATTGAGCACACCACTTTGATGATATAATTCTTATAATGTCAAAAGATTATGAAGTTACCATATGTTATCAAGATATTAGTTCATAATTCATTTCATGTTCTCTAAGCTTTCATGCTTCGAAGGTTTAGACCTTCCCACCTAGGATATAACCAAAAAGCATATTATATATTAAAAATCCCTGAAGGCATAGTATTGGCATGCATCATAGAGTACTTGTCATTATAATATTTCTGGTTATCGTATCGATTTTCAATCTTGTAATCACCGAGATTTGGGTTCTACCATGATGTCTCCATCATGTCACAATGTCACAGGCTAGGAATTAATACTCTAACAGACCTTTATGTTAATGGATTTCTATACAATACAAATTTGATTATATTTTAATCAAATTTAATGTTTTCGATTCTGTTTTGATTTGGGTCTGTTATCAAACATTAGACACCTGGCTCATTAAATTACCAAGGCATTACAACTATTTAAAGAGTTTTTATCGAGACCGTTTATCGATCAACCCTAGACCTGACGACGCTACGACAATCCGGGGTGGTTAGGGTAACCACCCCACCCTTACTTGACCATTTTCCACATTCTTTCGTTTCTTTTTGCTTTCAATGGCTCTACAACATCCTTGGTTCTAACTTTGTATTCCTCCATGGGTTTCAAGCTATTCTTGTTGATGAAGTGTGGCAGAACCCTCCTTTTCCATGTGCCACTCATGACTACACTATACAAGTAACTCCTGCTTCTATTTTTCCATTATTTTCATCTGTGTCTGTGCTTAACTTGTTGAACAACGTTTGGCAAGGTATGATTTTTCATAGTTTATTTTACCGTCTAAATTCATAAGAAGCCATAGTTTTCTCGAATTCTTTCCTCTATATTTTAATGTGTAAGGGTTAATTCAATCCTGTCAGTATTCTCGGCCGCAATCTTTCTGAAGATGCGAATGCACCCTGAGGTGATGAGAGGGTTTATGGAGTTGTTCACTTCGCAACTTTAGGATGGCACAAAATCCCTACTTGTTCGATTCTCAGGTAAATATCTTACTGAGGGTTTTTTTACGCATTTAATCATTTCTTTTAATATAGTTCCTCATTGTTTGTAAAGTATGTCGTTTGAGTTCTGATATTTAATTTCTTCTTTGGTTTTGTTTACATTGCAGGTGTTGGTTTACCTTCAAAGGAAGGATTTACTCAGATTTCCCCCAAGCCCTCCCACGAATCACTGGTAAGTTCAAACCTCTCACCCAATGATGTTTGTTGTGCATTAATCAAATTGTCTGAAGTTTGAGGGTGAAACCCCCATGTTTGCAGGGAGCCTACTATTGTGACAGATCCAGCATGCAAGTTAAATAATGTCTCGGGCCCTTCATTTGCATGATTTTTTATTTTGAATTTAATTTCTCCTTCCTTCATGAAAGGCTTAGTTTTCGAGTTTGAAGTTGAAAGGTTTATGAGTATTAAGACTCACAGTTTCTTAATTCCGATTATATTTATTTGGGATTTTCATTTCTCTGTTTATGGACTATGTCCTACTATACGTTTTTGGATTCACAGTACTTATTAGGAAAAACCCCTTCATGGGTATTTTGTGTTTTACACTTGAATGATTCAGTACAAGTCTTAGTTCTGAGTTTACACATATTTTTCTATTGTATGTACCATTTCTTACAATGTAAATTTGATACATTTTTATGTGGATGTGTTAGTTAAGTTTCTACAGATTTTACTGTTTCCTTCAAGAAGGAGCTTCATAGTGTTTTTATGACTTTTAATTCTATGCAAACTATAATGAATCATTATTTAATAATTTGATAAGTGACCTCTGGTACTATATTTTTTCCCTACAAATCATTTTTATAAGGTATTGTAGGGAATTATTCCGACCGAGGGACCATGACCATTGCCTTGTCCCTTCAGGGCTCGGCTCGAAACCCTCGTGTCTACATATGTATAGTACTCGCACATGATTGAGTATACTGAAAAAATATTCTTTTGAATTTACAGTCTTTATTTTATGCTAAAAAAATAGTTTCCATGATAAATTTACTTTTGCAAAACTAGTAAAACACTTAATACTATTCTTCTCATAAAAGGTAATTTTTTCAAGCAATATCAACATCATTCAACAGAAAAAAAAAACTCTAGTTTCCAATCAAGCCTCTTTATGAGTGTGCATTGCACAATAAAATAGAACTTGGTAATCATATATATATATATATATATATATATATATATATACATACATATTTCAAACAGAGAATCTAAATTTCTAGACATATTTCCTTTCGAGTATGTTCTACACAGTAAAACATAATTCCTAATATGCATTTATACTTATCTCAAATTTTTTCTCATAAATGATGGTCTGCCCAACCATAAGTGAGGCGATTATGTCCTCGACTTCCCCCGTGCTTCTCTCCAGAGCCTTACATAGTAGACATTTGTTTTTATAGGGAAGATAGGCCTCATGATTTTCTAATTCACTCTATACTTCTCCGGGTGTAGAGCTCCACTAGTCTCTTACTAGATCTGTACAACTCTCCCTCAGCTTGCAATTCATTGCAGCAGTTACCCTTCATCCCTTTCAGAACCGAACCCCTTCCCCCATCAGGATTTTTCCTTTATCCTTTTTTGGGAAGTAATTTTCAAAACTCTCTTTATTTACTTTTACTATGGAATCTTAGAAACATTCACCATTCAGTTAATTTCTTCTCATTTAAGATAATTATTCATTTTCATTATATTATAAATAAATTTATTTTCTACTAATGAATACCACATTCGTTAGTGAGTTATCTTAGATGAAAACATTAATATATCACAAAATCTATTTACCATAGTTAATCATAAACAAGTTGTGGCAGTAATCCATTTTTAGTGTCCCCTTCATAAACACTATTTCACTTCCCTCATATATTTTCAGAGAAAAAAAACGCTAGTGTCTTTGTCTATACATTAATCATTTTTTCTTACAAGATTGAGAAATATGAAGGCTTGGGGAACTGCACACAAATTTCATAATCAGTATGTGTCTTAAAGCTCATGGCTTGAGGGTAGATCCACCCATTGCAGCTGATTGAAGTTTTGATAACTTCTTACTCAAACCCATCAGTTCTGTGTTCATGAATATGAAAATGAAGGGAATACCTTCCCCAATATTTTTCATTATAAGTCACGGTCCAAATTTCTCTTTTTTGGAATGTGTAATTCCTACTTGTCTTCATTTGTGACTTTCTATGTATAGAGTCTGCTCCTATTCCATAGGTTAGCTACAATTAAGTCTAGTTTGGTGCGAGGTTGAGATATTCTCTCAACCACCTTATTCTGCGTCCAAGATAGCTTACCTATCTTGAGACTATACCTCATATATATATCTAGCTCTATTTCATTAATAGAGGTGAGCGTGTCTCTGTTTTTATCTTGGTATCAGAGCTCGTATGGCCCTCGACCTTGGCCCCTCCTCGGCTGAGGGAAATAAGGGACAAAGTATATATTTTTTTGGTTTAGTATTTTGTTTTAAATTTTTCCATTCTATTTTAATGCTGCAGAAACTCGCTATTCATTGAAATTAGTTGTGTGTGCAGAGGCACCGTCTGTGTGATGGAATTCAACGTGTTTGAACCAATCATCAGACACTCAAAAACTTTAACCATATGAGGTTTTGGGTGGACCTGGCCCTCAAAGCGAGTTCACCCTTCGCAAGTCCTCACACCTCTGGTCATTCTTGACGCCTTAGTTCAGGACCTTGGTAACTGAGATTTTATCTTGGTAGGTATACAATGAGATAACTTCAAGCCTTGTCAACGAGAATGTATTATGTCAGTACATGTATAAAACACGTCCAAGCAGTAATCATTTGTGGGCATTCAGAAAACAATTTGCAGTTCAGTTAGCCTTATAAGGGTTCATGTCATATATGTTACAAATTGGTGGGAGAACTCCAAACAAAATTTTATTTGCTAAAAATACAGGCAATGTATTTCAAAATGACTTCCACCATGCTTATGATGCAAATGGTATGATGGAGTTTAATGGGCCAATGCCATTCAGGCTTACGCGTAATTTTCAAACTTTCTTCACGCCTTTTGGTGTTGAAGTTTTTTTTTTTTTTTTTTTTATGCCATGTGTGCAGCTACATAGTCCATTGTTGCCTTGAAGGGCCAGCATGTTCAGCACCATCTAACAATTTTTTTCAGGGATGAGATTTTTTCATGGTCTTGGAGAAGACCACCTAGAATTCCATCAACACCAGCTGCAAAGTTTCATTTCAGATTTAATGGTGGTAATTGTTTCAACAAAAATTGGTGGAATCATCCTTTCTAGGCTTGGACAGCCGATTATTATGGGATATTTTCTTGCTGGGTCTGCTATTGTTCTTGGTGGTTTGATATTTGTAAGCGAAATGGTACAGGTGGAGACTATAGCTCAGTTTGGTGTGGTCTATCTTCTTTTTGCCTTGGGTCTGGAAATTCCTTCAACAAAGCTTCGAGTAGTTCCGGCTGTTGTTGTTTTAGGGGCCCTGCTCCAGATCTTCCTTTTCATGTTTTTGTGTGGAATTACTGCCTTTTTATGTGGTGTAAAATCTTCAGAGGGAATATTTTTTGGTGCTTTTCTATCGATGTCATCAACAACTGTGGTCTTGAAGTTTTTGATGGAACAAAATAGTGTTAATTCCTCTTTTGGCCAAGTGACAATTGGAACTCGAATTCTTCTTGATTGTGCAGTTGGATTTTTATTTTCCCTATTCTCTATTTTGGGGGGAAATGGAATTTTGCAAGGGATAATGTGGATGAAAAAATCGTTGGTTGTTCTCTGCTCATTTTTTATTGTAGTAGAAATATTATCCCGGTTTTTTGTACCACGGTTTTTGAAGCTTATGATAAGCCTTTCCTCACAGACAAATGAACTTTACCAGCTGGCTTCAGTTGCATTCTGCTTACTAGTTGCTTGGTGCAGTGACAAATTAGGGCTAAACCTTGAATTGGGATCATTTGCAGCTTGAGTTATGATATCAGCAACTGACTATGTGAAGCATACCCTTGAGAAAGTGGAACCCATTCGTAATCTATTTGCAACATTATTCCTTGCTAGCATTGGAATGCTAATAAACATACAATTTCTGTGGAACCATGCCAATATTTTGATAGCATATGTGATTTTGGTTATTATAGTCAAAACTCTAGTAACCACTGTTGTCGTCAGGTTTTTTGGTTATAATAAAAAGACGTCTTTTCTTATTGGCATATCCCTAGCTCAAATTGGGCAGTTTGCATTTGTACTCTTAGTTCTTGCTTCCAATATTTATCTTGTTGATGGAAAATTATATCTTCTGCTACTGGGAAAAACAACTCGTTTTATGCTACGGGATCTGATGTGTGGCTCGGGAACATTGCCGGTGTGTGAGGATGAGCGATGCCTTGCGTTGCCTTCCTACTTATCTGCATTGCCACCGTCGCTGGTGTGTGAGGAGGAGCACTACCTTACGCTGCTTGCCTACTTATCTGCACTGCCACTGTTGCTGGCATGTGAGGAGAAGCACTGCCTTGTGTTGCCTGCCTACTTATCTGCGCTACCACTGTTGCTGGTATGTGAGGAGGAGCACTACCTTACGTTGCCTACCTTCCTACCTAGAGGAGAAATATATGATGCCTACCTGAGTGCTGCTAGAGCGCTGAGTCATTGACCGCTACCCTCTGTGTGGAGAGGAGCTCTGCGTGGAGCGTGAATAGAAGGAGGAGTATCTGCATGAAGAGGAGAATGCTGACACATGAAGGCAGAATTTAGACAGATCGTTGGCTATGTGGATCGAAGTGGATCATCGATGGAGAGAATTACCTAAAATTTGATTGCATGGAGCATCTCAGAACGATGTGCTATGAATATTTTGCTATGGAGTGTTGCGGTTTATCATGTTCTACTTCCATAATGCTTGGTGAATTGAATTGTTTTCTCGAATTATTTCTTGAAGCATGTTGAGCCTGATCAAGTTAGAATGTAAATGCTATTTGCTAGAACTGATCACTCTAACAACAGCAAATTGAAGATGGAAAGATTCAAGATGAAGATTCCAAGCTTGGATATGTTTTTAGAAGAAATTGATTGAAGCAATGGAAGACAATTTCAAAAGATGGAGAAAAGGAGAAGCAAGAATTATTGTGATGGACAAAAATAGAGTTTTGTGTGAGTTTGTGGAATAGAGTTATGATCATGGTAAAGTATGAGTCACACATTGTAACTGGAGAAAATCTACATGTCACATATTGTTAGTTGTGGTCTTTGAAATGTTTTATGTACATGATGTAAGACCTAGAGAGGCATGCCTACCCTTTGTTATGTGTTCTCTCTATTAGAGAGTTTTAACACCCTGGAAGAGTGTCTCATGCGGGATCGATACACTTGGGTGGGCCATAGCCATATTAGTTTTAGACTCCATGAGGTGAAATTTTATATGTAGCAGGAGTTCATCGAGAGGTTTGATGAACCATGTATGTGAACGACTTCTTAGTAGACTAGCGGTTGCAATGGTTGGGAACCCATGCATTTTGGTAGATGGTTGTTCCTTTATATGGAAATCGACAATAACATGAACAAGATACAAAGTTTAATTACCAAACAGAACTTGTGTAATTACCAAACAAGACCAGAAGTAGATTTTGGAGATGGATATTGAGACAAGTAGTCATTAAGCGGGTGTGTTGGAATGTTTAATTCATACTTGTCTTCAGTTGTGACTTTCTATGTATAGAGTTTGTTCATATTCCATAGTTTAGCTAAAACTAAGTTCCTAGTTAATTGTAAGGTTGAGATATTATCTCAACCAACTTATTGTGTGTCCAACATAGCTTACCTATCTTGAGACTATACTTCATGTATATATGTAACTCTATTTGATTAATAAAAATCAGTGTGTATCTCAAATTTTAGTTCTCTTAATTTATTTTTCAAACGTATATGATGCTTCTTTTAATTTTTCTATTTATAAAACATAACCTAAACATTTCCCCATATAGCAAGTGTACAAACCAAAAAAGGACGTCTCCACATTACAAAATAAGAATGAATTGTTTAGTGAGTCAAAGTATCTTGAATTGATTCAGTTTAACCTTTACTTACTTCGAAAATTAGGGATTCCACATTCAATTTCAAACTTTCTTCAACTAATAAAATTTATTTAGCGTCATTTTCAGGGATTTTTAATTGCAATTTAATGAATTGGACATTACGTAATGAATCACGTTTCCGATTATACAAATCGCAGGAAATTTCCCTTTAGACCCAGAAACTTCCAAGAAGTATGACACAATTTCTCTCTTAATAATATATATCTAAATTAAAGAGACACAACTTAAACCAAAAACAATATTAGTTTGAAAATTTTAATAACTTACATTAATTTTTATTGAAGTTAATAGTTTTAATATATGAAATAATTTTTATTATAATATAATATTAAATAATTTTATAAATTTGTTTTTTTTGGTTACAGTGACAAGTGATTTTATTTTATAGAAACACTTTGTTTGAAATGTCATGTATATGTATTTATTAAAATTTAAAACATTTGTAATAATATTGACCTTTTTTATTTATTAATTCATTAAAATTATAAATATTTAATTTTTTAATTAAATAAAATTATAAAAAAACTATTTATTTGTTTGTGAATTTCTTTAAATTTTAATACACTAGTAAATAGTAATAATCATCATGGTTTTAGCCATTAATATTAGTATAATCAATATAATTCTAAAATAGTGAGAGGGGAGATTGAAGTGAATTGAGGATGCACATGTAACTTGAGTTGAGAATTTTTTTTTTGTTATTTTCACTTGTATAGGATTTCACATCAATGACTAAATATCTTATTTGTTGTTATTGGAGAAATTGACTAGTTATCATTGAAGATATAACCCTTATTTTCTTTTAGGGCTTGAATCTGCAGAGTAAAGTGCAACTATTTTCTCTACCATCATCATCTACTTAAAGAAACAATAACATGACACTTTAGAGATCTATTCCTTTTATCATAGAAAAGATGTGATGAAGAGGAATTTTCATAGTCATTAAAAGAATATATGCCACCATGCATAGTGAGGGTGACAATTCACTTAATTCGGTTCATTTATCAAAATATATGCATTTTCCACTTATGACATGTTCAAAAGCTAGTAAAGTAAAACATGAGTTACTAACAAATACCATCCACCATGATTCTTCAATACATATTCAACAAGTATCAAGTAGTTAGAAGGGGAATGTGGCATCTATTGTTTGTTAAGTCAAATGACTCAATGCTTGGGAAGCACTCTAAACAACTCATTAACTCAACATTACATTACATGGTATCCTATTTCAATTCTCTTTTTGTTTTGGATAACACTTTTCTATACATATACCATAAACTTGTAATTGAGAAAAAATTTAAAATTGAAATATCTCAATATTATCCAAATACTTTCTCGTTCAAATAAAAATTAATGTTATTTAAAAATAATTTATTTTACCCAAATGAAAAAGGTAATTTTTTTACATTTTAAATTTACATATGAATAAAAATAGTTAAACTACAAGTAAAATAATAGACCAAACTTTTATTTTATAAATGTATGATTGAAATTAATTAATCCCATTTAAAATCAATAAATAAAACCTAAAACAACTTCATATTTTAATTATTTTAATTTAATTTTTTATGCAGGTGTTAACACTGGAAAATCGTCAAAATTTCAAACAGAAGCTACAAATAAAGATTTACAGGGAAAAAATACATTGCAGGAGTTGAAAATTTTTATTTTTCCTAAGGTCACTAGACAAATTTTTGGACCATGTGCAAGAAGCACTGGCCCTGAGAGTGCATTGCGCCTTTTTCTTCAATAGCCGCAAAGAGCGTAGCTATCATTGCAATAGTCGCATGGTCCTAGAGAATGTAGAGTGTCACTATGCAGGACCACTAGGCACACTTGGAGAAAACGATTCTCACTCAAGCTAAGAAAGTATAGTCGCATTTGAGCCACCTTAAAGCTTTCGTGTCACACAAAAGGGAATCATACCCGACTCTTGTGTCAACATCTAACTTGTACCAAGAGAAGGAGTGAAATTTTAAAATTTCTCTATAAAATTCCAACATGGGAAGAGAAATGGGAGACACGTTGTTATGCTGGCCAAATTTTTCATGAGCAAACCAACTTGTGATGTCCAGCAACAAGAGGACTCGAAGGAATCATTTGTTCTCCATCCAACACCTCAATCGAAGAGAGAAGAGTTCACCACATGTCCATTGATCTAAGATCCTTTGAGAGGGAAGAGAGGCTTGCAGAAAACTTGAAGGGAATAGATCCCCTTTTCTTGGATATTGGAGCTTTGTAGCTTGAAGCATCCACTACAAGAGATTTAGCATTCTATCTTGCAATACCACCAACACCTAATAAAGGGAGAGAGCTATCCATATTAGTGTGTTGCTCTATTGAATGTATTTGTTTTTCTTGTTGTTATGTTTTTGTTTCATTGTTTGTGTAGCATGCTATCTTTCCATTTAACTTAGCTTATTACATGTTGAAGTTGTTCTAGAAGTGTTTGAAAACCCACTTTGGTTTGTGACTTTCTTGTTGAAAAGCAATTTCCCTATTAAGCATAATGTATTTCGTCTGCCCATGCACCGAAAACACTACCACATGGAGCTTGGATATATGAGAATTGGGTGTGTTAAGGAAATCCTAGATGTTAAGTCATTCATTCAATTCCTAGCCTTATTCTTATATTATTCATGAATGTGACAATTATGTTGCTTAATATATATATATATAGTGGTGAACTTGTTAAATATAGGTATGGTTTATATACATGATAATATCTTTTTACCATGAATTATATACTTTTGAGCTTCCCAAAAAATGTTAAATGACATTGTATTCGTCATTTTATAAATATTAGTAATTCTAGCTTTGAATGTTTGATAATTAATAAGAATAAGGTTTTAAGAATTTTGATTTTCTTATTTGTTACATGGAAGTGATTTCATTTGTATGTAATATTTTAGAATATTTTTAGTAGTACTTACAAATGGAAATTTAAGATTTATTTTACAAGTAATTATCTCTTTTTTCTTTTTGTTATTTTCTTTTTAATTTAATTAATTAGTTAAAAACTGTCATAGGAAGAAGTTTCATATAAAATAAGTTATTATTGTTTGGATATGTCGTATTAGTAACCCATAATATTTTAACAAAACCTAATTGAAAACTAAAAATAGAAATAGTAAATTGAATTTAAATCTTCCTATGAAGAATATTTTTATATGTTCTATAAATGTATATATATTTTAGTCATATATTAATTATTTTTATAATCAATAATAATTACAATAATTTAAATAGACTAATAATTTAGTTAAATTTATTATTTTTAAAATTTTGCTAATGGTAAATGTATATTCACATAAGTGTTTTAGTGTATTTACTAATTATTTATTTAATTTATATTGTTGAGTTAGTTATGTTTTAAGGCGTTTTTCTTTGAAAAAAACTCTTTATACTATTGTTGATCATCTGATCCAATTTTGGACGATTGGGACTGCTTCCATCCTTAAATTTCATCTTCTAATTGTAAATTGAATCTTGATTTGTGCAACAATTCACCTTATGATTAATCTGTATCTTTATTAATTTTATCTTTATTCTAATGAGGAACATATTACGGTTACTTCCCCACCTTTCCCATTATATTCTCATTCTGTTATCCTAGGCCCTGGGATCTAAGTATGAATTCAAAGTTTATCCTTGCCATCACTTCTTTTCCTATGCACATTGTGAGAAAGAATGTGGACAAAAATGAGAAAAAACATCCAGCCATAGCATGTGTTTAAGAACCTTGTTTACGTGTTCAAGATGCAATTAGGTTCTCCCTGATGAAAATGAGCAAAATTATCCCACCATAGCATTTGTTTAAGAGCCTACGTTACCTGTTCCAGATGCAATTGAGTTCTCCCTGGAACATCGAACCTTATTGTACCTCCACGTTGGGACTGAGCTAGATAAAACTTGACATTAAGTAGACGAAAGGGTTGATGACCATAAAAAGTCTACATTGAAACTCTTGCGCCTAGCCATATCACAGTAGCTCCCTTTCTTCTGGGCTCCACATATTTTATTATGGTTGTTATTGAAGTATATAATAGTAGTTAAGTAGTTTTTATTATAAGGATTGATTTTCAACATTATACACATTTTAAATATATTATTATTGTTTTATATATCGTATTGTATTTGCAAGAGATGCACTGGAGTAGGTTTCATATATAGATAATAAAATTTTATCTTAGGGTCATTTTGCTCCATATCCTAACACTAATGGAAAACAGCTAAGCCAAATTTCAGGAACTCATTTTCTAGCAAAATTCTCGAGAAAAGTTCCAAGTCCATAAAGAGAGACTGATGCCGAAATAAATATTATGCGGCTGGTTGAAACAAGCTCTCCAAGATATAGATTGAGTGATATATTCATTCTGTTCAATTTGATAAAATTTAGGTAGATTAATTGGGTAATTATTTAAATTTCTTTATTGTGATTTGCATTCTGTTCCGTCAGAAGAGGAAACAACTATTGAATGGATATGATACAATGATGCGATACAGTGATATTTTTTTAAGGAAGACGAGAACCAAGTCTTAGTGGACAAAGAATGTGTCCAAAAAAATCATTTTAGGGTATATTTTAGAAACCCTAGATAATTATAATTACTTATTAAATCATTAATTGTTTTGATAAAATTGTTATTTTTTCATTAATTTATAAGATTAAAATTTTATTTTTTAATATAAATAGATTGGTTTTTAATTTTGAGAGATTGTAATTTTATCATTTTTTAATTACATTTAAAGAAAATAATTATATAATTAAAAAATCTTGGGTAGTTATTCAAATTTCTTTGTTGTGAGTAGGTTTGATTTGCACCTAAGTGACGCCAATTTGATATTTTAAATAGTTTTAAATACTATTTAACAAAAAAAAAAAAAAAATATTGAGTTTTTACGTATTAGGAAAACAAGATCTTAGCATTAGTCATGGAAAAGTAGTTTTAGGGTATACTGTAATTTTAGTGAGAGATTGTGATTTTATAATTTTTTTTTAATATATCTGAAGACAAAATAATTATATTATCAAAAAATCCAAATTTTAATTAATTAAACTATAACTTTCCAAAATAATTGAACTTCATCTTTCCAAACATTTTTTTATGTGAAGGTGTCAAATAAAGCCCAAACATTTTTTTATGTGAAAGTGTCACATAAAGCTGAAAGGAAGTAGTTACATAATGTATAAACTATTCTTTCTAACTTGATGTATGTACTACTTTTTCTAAATTTCACATAAAACTAAGAAAAATAGTTATATAATGTATAAACTACTATTTCTAACTTAATGTATAAACTACTCCTTCTAACGTTCACATAGAATTGAAGGGAAGTAGGTACATCATGGATAAACTAATATTTCTATTTATGTTATATTTTGATTTTCAATTTTGAGAGATTATGGTTTTATATATTTTTTAATTACATCCAAAATCAAAATAATTATATTATCAAAAAATCCAAGTTTAAAATAATTAAATTACAAATTTCCAAAATAATTGAACTACAACTTTTCAAACGTTTTTTATGTGAAAGTTTCACATAAAATTGAACATAAGTAGTTACATAATATATAAACTAATCTTTCTAACTTTCACACGCATACTCTAGAGGCTTTACATAATTTCAATTACTCATTAAATCATTAATTTTTTTTGGGTGAGATTGTTATTTTTTTATTAATTTATTTTGTATAAGATTAACATTATATTTTTAATACAAATAAATTGATTTTTCATTTTGTGATATTGTAATTTTATATTTGTTTTAATTATACCCAAAGAAAAAATAATTATATTATTAAAATAATCTAAATTTCAAATAATTAAAATACAACTTTCCAAAATAGTTTAACTACAACTTTTCAAAAGTTTTTTTTATGTGAAACTTTCAAATAAAATTTAACAAAAGCACTTACATATTGTATAAACTACTCTTTCTAACTTTCATAGGAATGCTCTAGAAGCTATGCATAATTACAACTACTCATTATATCACTAAATTATTTGGGTAATATTGTTATTTTTTATTAATTTATTTAGTATAAGATTAAAATTTTATTTTTAATATAAATAGATTAATTTTTAATTTTTAGAGATTGTGATTTTATATATTTTTAATTACATCTGAAGACAAAATAAGTGTATTATTAAAAGATCAAAATTTCAAATAATTGAATTATAAATTTCCAAAGTAATTGAACTACAAATTTCTCAACATTTTTTATGTGAAAGTTTCACCTAAAATTGAAGAGAAATAGTTACATAATGTATAAACTACTCTTAATAACTTTCACATACAATGAACAAAAGTAGTTACATCATGGATAAACTAATCTTTCTAATTGAAATTTAGTTACTAGATTATATGTCTTCCATCTCTTCAGTGACATATTATGTCCCAAGATTAAGCTTTCTTGCATGCCAAGATTTTTTTTTTTTGGTTTTGTAAAAGGCCCCCTATTTGTGTGGATAAACTAATCTTGGACAGATTAGATGCCAAGATTAAGCTTTTTTGGTTTTTTAGAAGACATAACTAATATTTCTAATTGAAATTTAGTTACTATATTATATGCCTTCTAACTCTTGAGTGGACAGATTATATGTCAAGCTTAATTTTTTTTTGCAGTGTAGAAGACATAACCTTACCATGAGAAATATTGTTATTTACGCCAATAAGCTAATTTTTCTAAATGAATTTTAGTTACTAGATTATTTGCCTAGATTATATGTCTTCCAACTCTTGAGTGGATAGATTACATGCCAAGATTAAATATTTTTTTTCCAAGATTAAGTTTTTTTTGTTGGGTAAAAGGCGATTAAGTGTTTTTGGCTGAGTAAAAGGCGATTAATTTTTTTGGTTGTGTAGAAGGGTAATCCTACTCTGAGAAAGACTATTATTTATGCTATTTTCTATTATGTTCTTCAAAGTATAAAGTAAATTTATGTATTTTTGGGCAACAAGAGAACTATTATCTTAATTTTATGTAAATGATGATGTATTTATGGGGACATATGTTACTTTCTAAAAATATATCTCTACGCATTTGCATTTCTTATTTGCCTATTATGAGTGATATTGTGATTATTTTTTTAATATACTATTATTCATATAAAAATGATTGAGTTTTTACATATTGCGGAAATGAGATCTTAGCATTAGCTAGAGAGAAGAAATTTTGGGGCATACTCTAGAAGTCATACATAATTAAAATTATTCATTAAATAATTAATTTTTTCGCTGAGATTGATAATTTTTAATTAAATTAATTTTGTTTAAGATTAAAATTTTATTTTTTAGTATAAATAGAGTAATTTTTTATTTTGAGAGATTGTGATTTTATAATTTTTTTAATTACAATTAAAGACAAAATAATTATACTATTAAAAAATCCAAATTTAAAATAATTAAACTACAACTTTCAAAAATAATTGAACTACAACTTTCCAAATTTTTTTTGTGTGAAAGTTTCACATAAAAATGGAAATAGTTACTTAATGTATAAAATTCTATTTTTAACATAATGTATAAACTACATTTTCTAACATAATGTATAAAATAATCTTTCTAACTTTCACATAAAATTGAATGGAATTAGTTACATCATGGATAAACTAATATTTTGCTATTTCTAACTTAATGTATAAACTATTTTTTCTAGCTTTGACATAAAATTGAATGGAATTAGTTACATCATACATAAACTAATATTTTTCTATTGATGTTATCTTCTATTATGTGCTTCAAAGTATAAAACAAATTTATGTATTCTCTATCAACAAGAGAACTATTATCTTAATTTTATGTAAAATCATGATGCATCAATGATGAAATCTATTATGTTGTGAAATATATTGTAATATAGTTAAAGTCAAGACTATTACATCATGGATAAACTAATATTTATGTTCTCCTCTATTTTTTGCTTCAAAGTATAAAATAAATTTATGTATTCACTAGAAACAAGAGAACTAGTATCTTAATTTTATGTAAAAGTACGATGCATCAATGATGACATATGTTACAGTTGTGAAAATATATTTTAATATAGTTAGTGTCAAGTCTATTGCATCATGGATAAACTAATCCTTATGTTATCTTCTATTTTGTGCTTCAAAGTATAAAATAAATTTATGTATTAGCTAGCAACAAGAAAACTAACTATTATCTTATTTTTATGTAAAATTATGATGCATCGATGATGACATATGTTATGTTGTGAAAATATATTGTAATATAGTTAGTGTCAAGTCTATTACATTGTGAAAATATATTGTAATATAGTTAGTGTAAAGTCAATTACGTTGTGAAAATATATTGTAATATAGTTAGTGTCAAGCCTATTTAGTCGCCAATTGAGGGGAAATTAGCTAGATATGTCATTTAAATTGATATTTCCAAAGGTATAGACTAGGTGAAATATAATTGAGGTTGTAAAGTTATTTAAAACATTGCATAAACTATTGATATTTTGGACATAACGTAGAGTTGTCTCTCTGATTTATAGCATTCTCATTATTGTCTCTCTGATGTATGGAATTCTCATTATCACGTTTTGCGCCTTTTCATTTCCTATTTTTCCTTTGATATTACCGATATTAAATAATTGAGGTAAGGTATTGAAGTTTATTTTTCTCAAATTTTTTCCTCTTGAAGGAAAGCATGTCTAGTATATACATACCGAAAATATATTTCTTTCGCTCATTCACAAATAAGTATTCCATTTCCAGTTAATGCGAATGAAATTTTGGGATAATTCCACTCGAAAAAGTAACACTACCCTACTAGTATGGACCATGTACATGCAATGATGAATTTGTATCCAAATATCAAGGAAGATTGTATTAGAAATACCTAAGGATCTACCATCCATCCTACTTCACACTCTCACGATATCTTAATTTTTATCTCTGTTCTCCCATGCCCTTTGTTCAATCCCTTTTCTTAAGTGAGAGAATTTGTTGCATAGATCTAATATATATCTCTAATCAACTAAAAAGCTTCAGGGGATCGTATACTGGAAAATATGGAGCGGACATGCATTTATCTGTAAATTTCTTTCTTTTGATCTTGCAAGAAAAGCATGCAACTATGAACGGTGCCTCTGAATTGCAAGTGTTATTGTTCATATACAAAATAAATCCACAATAAATATGTTATGGTGGTAATAGGTTCCTTAACATCCTTTTTGTTTACAATTAATTACTTGTTAGGTGCTCACCTCTCTTAACATCCTATTTGTTTAGAATTCATTACTTACCAGTTATTTTCCTTTTTGTTTGTATATGCAGCTAGAATTTTAGGGTGGAATATAAATATTTTATGTAATATGTCATTTGTAAAAAAATTATAATTATTTTTTCATTTCAACTATTCCTCACTTTGTAGTGGAACATATGAGTAGTAATTTGATGTCATGACCATTTATGAACACTTTGTGTACCCAACGAAACTTCTTGGGGTGATCCTCTAGAAAATATTAAGGCACGCATGTTTCTTTGAACATTTATTTCTCTGGATATTATAAGTTTGGACGACATCTTTGACTTCCCAACAAATTTATTTACACTTACAAAATTATTGTAAAGGGTTTGGGGATAGCCATAAGGAAGTATGTTTCTTTCTGAAAAAGGACCGAGGGTGCCCAATGGAGGAAAAATATTGGTTAGCCTTTCCCTCAACCTATGGAAGAATCCACGAGATTGATTCTCTCAAAATCTGTAATGTTATAATATTCTACTTCCCTATTCCCTCCATTAAAATCAAATTCATATTAGACATGGACTAGATATTCTCTATCGCAGATCTTGTAAAATTAGCCTTTCACTCTCTGTTTATATTACAACTTTCTTGATCTTCATGATTGATAAATACATAATTTCAATGTATTTTTGGAGATTTACAGAATCATAAAATGAAATTTTAAATAATAGTATACTTTCTTGTTGTCTCATGTCAATCATTCCTAAAATGTTAGCTTAACGATTGGCCAAGATTAAGCTTTTTTGGCTGTTTTTAAGGAATAAAACTACTATGAGAAAGAATGTTACTTATTTTATCTTCTATTTTGTGCTTCAACGTATGAAGTAAATTTATGTATTTGCCAGCAAGAAGAGAACTATTATCTTAATTTTATGTAGAATTATGATGCATCGATGAGGACATATGTTACATTGTGAATATATATTGTAATATATTTAGTGTCAAGTCTATTTAGTCGTTATTCCATGGCACATTAGTTATATTTTTCATTTAAATTGATATTTCCAAGCGTCTAAGCTAGGTGAAATATATTTGAGGTTGTAAAATTGTCTAAAATGTTTTATAAACTTTTGTTCTTTTGAATAGGAGGAAAAGGGGTCTCTTTCATTTATCGCATTTTTATTATCATGATATGTGACTTTCCATATCTTATTTGGCTTTACATAATACTCGTATTGAACAATTGAGGTATTAGATTGGAGATTTCTTTTCTCAAATTTTTTCCACTTGAACGGAAGTTTTCCTAACAGATACATACTGAAAATAAATTTATTTCTCTCGTTCAAAAACAAGTCTCCCATTTTCAATTAATGCAAATTAAATCTTATGATAAATCCACTGGACCAAGACACATTACCCAACCAGTAAGAACAATGTAGATGCAATGATGAATTTGTAGCCGAAGCCCAAGGAGACTTGTATTAGAAATACCCAAGGATCTACCCTCCGTCACACAAAAATCTCAGGATAGCTTCATTTTTATCTATGTTTTATCATGCCATTCATTCAATCCCTTTTCTAAAGTGACTGAAATTCTTCTAGGAATATAATTCATATCTCTTCTCAACTATTTTAATTTCTTAATTACAACAATGATTTTATTCGAAAATCACATATCATTCTTATTTGTCTCATTTGGCTCATTTTTTAGGTAAGAATGTTGCAGAAATCCATGGAAATCTCAATCATTGACTAATTATTTTAATTTCTTTGCTACAATCCATTACTATGGCATTATATCACTGCATTGAGAATTGATAGATTAGCAGTATGTGATTGGTAGGGAAGATTTAATGAAGTCATGGAATGTGGAAATTTTTATGGTAATTTTGAATGCATATATTTTTGAAATTGATGGTGATGTTTCTAGTTAAATATTTGTGTTTGGATTAGTGTGCATTTTATCACAATGAGTTGGTATTCCTGGTGGACAGGTTCCCTTGGCCCTCATGGGGTAATTGTTTTATTGTTTAGCTCCACTTATATTTATAAGTCAATTTATTGGTCGTTGAAACTCATATAAAATTGGGGTGAGAATTTATTTGGTGTTTCAGTATTTTTTCTTCACTATAATATGGTTTCTTGCTTTGGGGAAATAAATGAATGATATGAACAACTCACAAAATAGAAGAAAATATAGATCAATGAATTAGTAATTAGCCTCTTCGAGGGGGAAACCTCCTTTACATTACATAAATGAACAATTCATGGATGATACAAGTGAAAAAACCTCCTTTCTATATATAGGAGTCCAAGCGGTCACAATATAATCATAGCCGACATAGCAATAGCAATGCAAGGGCACAACAATAACAACAGTGGGCTTCTATGGGGCACAATAATAACAATATGGGGACTACATGGGTATAACAATCATAATAAGGGGGCTCCACTAACAATAAAAATAAAGGGATGCACTAGTATTATAGGAACCTAGCATGCCCCTCTCCTTCAAAAAAGTGTTGTCGTCAACACTTGAATAGTTCTAAATGCTTGTGTACAAAATTCTCATCCTCTCATGTCGAATCTTCAGTGGGTAAGTTCTTCCACTTGATTAGATACACTTAAATTATTCGATTTTGTAGCTATCAAGTTCTTGTTTCCATGACTTCTTCAAGTTCCAATATGATTTTTCCTTCTTCGTCAAGTTCTGACAATATTGGTTGAACTTGGAGTTTCTCACCTATAACCTTCTTTAAGCATGAAACATGGAAAACTGGGTGCACTCTGGAAGATGCAGGACGCTCCAATTTGTATGCCATAGTACCAACCCTTTGCAATGCTTTGTAAGGACCATAATGCTTTGGCGATAATTTATTGTCCATCTCTTACATGAGTGAAATTTTTTTATGGTTGTGGCCATTGTTATCACTCCGCAATTTCCTAATACTATGAAGGAAACCTAGAGGTAACCACAGAAACACTTTGGAACCTGGGATCTATCGCTGCCAGCTTCATAGAGAGATCTCTCTATCATATTTAGATTTTTTTACATTGAGATATTAGGCTAGTTATGAAAGTTCAGTGTTTGTTTTTTTAATTGGTTTGGTTGGAACAACAAGGGAAGGTCATTAGAAAATAGAGTCAAAAGATTTTTGGAGTGATCAAATGCATAAATAATCAAGCTTAAGTTCAACAAGGCAAGGTAGGAATACTACTAGATCCTTGTAGTTTATGAGATGGAGAAGGAAGAATATATTAGGGTTCACTTTAAATATACAGAATTGTTACTTGAATTCTATATCTAAACTTAAGAAGAAAACATTGATTTTTTTTAACCCAGAATAGGGTGTTTTAAAACGAATCATCAACTTAATTTTCTTTAAAGAAATAGAGAAAAGAAACACATATGAAAACAGAGAAAACATATTATACTAAGAAGCACTTCACCACATAGACATGACAGAGGAATCCTAAAACAACTTGTCTTGTATTAATGCAAAAGGTCACTTGAAATCAACCAAAAACTTTACAATGCATGGTAGTATTTGTCAGTACAAATCCCAACATTTATGACATAAAATTATGAATTATTTATACAAATTCTTCTGCAAATGTCTAGATTGGAAATATCACGATTTATTACAAATATATCCAAAATGTTTTACAAAAATAGAACTAAAATATATAGCAACTACAATTGTTGAAACTGCTTGGAACTATCTTTGAGGATTGTTGGTGGTAAGGAATAGCAATTCGAATTTGATAGCAAGTCTAATTTAATTAGGTGGCATCCAAGTCACTAACTGTCTATGATAATTCTCCTCATGAGATTCTGAAAAATACGGTCCACTGATCCCTTTGAATATATCAATCCGAGAGAGATGTGTAAAAACTAAGAGAGGGTTTTGTAGAAAATTATGTCATTTTTTTGAAATTCTTTTCCACCAGTTCTGAACTACATTTGAAAATTTTGAATAAAATAACTAATTTCTTGAAAATGTTCCTTCAAATATTATTTCGAATATCCCAAACCATACTAGATGTTAGAAAAATGAGACAGGTTGTTGTAGATAAATGTGTTACCAAAAAAAAAATGACTTTCAAATTTTGAAAATTCATTTCCACCTATTCAAAAACCACATCTGAAAAAAATGTCTAAAAACAAGAAAAATTATGGAAAATATGTCTTCAAATATGAATTTGAATCTCCCAAACCATAATATTTGTTAGAAAATGGAGAGATTTTTTTAAAAATGGTTCCGTTCTGGACAAAAACCTCTTTTGTTTTGTAGAAATACATTCTAAACTTTTTATAATCCATGGTTTAAATTACTATGTTGTATGGGAAAAAACATATTTTTAACTGAAAATTTTCTAACTTGGTGTTGAGCTTAATTGCAAACATTCTATATTGATTTGGAATGAGTGGGATGAAATGGATATATGACGTATAGGAAATGGAGCCAACCGATGTGATTTGGTGAAATAATAATAGGGTGCTCATGAGTGAGGTGGCAGGTGGAAAGTTGACTTGGTAAAATGGCAACGAGGTTTACATGACTGAGGTGGCGGAAAGGAAGTGGGATGAAAGGGAATGATGTAGGAGCACAATGGGGATGGGAGATCCACCTGGAAGAATGTAAGTGCTACAAGAGGGAAGGAGGGTTAACAGTTAGCATGAGCAGGAGAGGGATGATGGTTTGCGAAGCGGGGGTAGGTGGTATGGTTTATTGAGCGAGGGGAGTGTGGAATGATGAGTGTCTTCCAAGTAGTGTGGGTTCGAGAAAAGTGAACACACTTTTCGGACCCCCCCTCCCCCCCCCCCTCCTTTGCCGATAAAGGTGTAATGGACCGAGGAGGTTGAAATTGATACCTGTCGTTGATCTGGGTGAGGTAGGCCGTGGCCGTTGGATTATGCAGCCACTATACCATAACTTCAAAAATCAATTTTTTTGTTTTCTAACTTTATTATCAAAACCAAAAATTTAGTGTGTGGTCCATTATTACAAATTATTAATCGTGTTTAAATGACAACATTAATTTATTATAAGGATGATTAACTTATTCTAATTTTTTTTTTACTATCCTCTAATGCTACATTTTGATTTGAAATATTTTTTTTTTCTTTCCTGGAAATAATGTGCAAGATAAAAAATTATTTAAAATATGATCATATGAAAATCAACACACAATCATCAATTGATCGTATGACTCGTAGGACCCTAACAACCATAAAAATACCCAGTCCTCTACATGAAAATTTCTTTCGTTGCAATGTTGATCTGATTTTTGTTTCATTCCATTATGCGCCAAAGTGAGGTTATCCTTTAAGAGTTGGATAACTTGTTGTTGATGTTCCACTGCTTGAACCTTAGAATTTTCTCTTGAAGATGATGTGATGGATGGTGGATGATATCAATAAAGGTCCATAAATGGGGTTATTTTTGCTGCAATATGGAAGGAAATGTCATACTACCATTCAACCAGCGGTAACCACTTGACCCATTGTGTATGTTTATCATATACAAAGAAACAAAGATATCCTTTCGAAAAATTTTTCACTATTTCAGTTTTCCCATCAGATTGAGGATGATATGATGACCTATGAGCTAATTGAGAAACCAAACAAAAAAATAATTTCATCACAAAATTTCCTGTAAGAATGGGTTCTATCTTGCTTACAATAATCTTTGGGTTTCCATGCAGCTTTTGAATTGTTTCTGTCAATGCAGTAGCAACTATACTGGATTTAAATGGATGAGATAATGCACAAAAGTATGCATACTTGGTAAGTCTATAAAAAACCGGCACGATGGCAGTCTTTCCTCTGGACTTGGTTAAACCTGTGATAAAATCAATTGAAACCTCCTCCCAGCATTGATTCGAATTGATAGAGGTTGTAACAAGCCTCAGGTCTTAATTCTCCCAAATTTTTTTTGTTGGAAAACCAAACATTCTGCCACAATTTTTTTAATATTATATTTAAGGCCACCCCAAAAAAATTACATCTTGACCCTATGGTGAGTTTTTAAAAATCCTAAGGTCCCTCCTAAGGGAGAGGTGTGAAATTCCAAAAGAATATTTTGTTTGAGTTGGGAATTCTTACAAATATATAAGCAATCTTTGTATGATAATGAATCATTTTTCCAGCTAAATGTTTCAAATATACTGGGATCTTGCTGAAAAATTTGAATGAGCATCACCACCTCTTCATCGTTCTTCCATTCATCCCTTGCTTTGGTTATCTGCTCATGTTCGATAATAGAAATGGCACAAATCAATGCTTCCACATCCTCATTCTTTCTAAAGAGT
This sequence comes from Pinus albicaulis, assembly GCA_034641835.2. Taxonomy (NCBI): domain Eukaryota; kingdom Viridiplantae; phylum Streptophyta; class Pinopsida; order Pinales; family Pinaceae; genus Pinus; species Pinus albicaulis. The sequence continues at coordinate 182,904,328 of CM076580.1, forward strand.
CCATCTGCAACAACATTTTTCTTCCCTTTTTTGTAGATGATTTCAAATTCATAACCCAACATCTTTGTCACCCATTTTTTCTTCTCTTTTGAAGATAATCTTTGTTCCAAAAATTATTTAAGGCTATCATGATTTTTTTTTACCTTGAAGTGTCTTCCCATTAGGTAAGGCCACCATTTCTTTAGTGCATGTAGTATTTCCAACATTTCCTTCTCATAAATAGGTTTCAATAAATACTTCCCTTTGATTGGATGAGTTTCAAAAGAAATGGGTCTTTCTTCTTGCATTAAAACCACACCAATTCCATTTCCTGAGGAATCACATTCCATTAAAAAGGTTTTTGTGAAGTCTGGCATAGCTAAGACCAGTGATTAGCACATTGCTTCTTTTAGATGATAAAAAAACTTAGTTGTTTCTCAAGTCCAAGAAAATTCATATTTATTCAGTAATGATGTTAACGGTGTCGATATTCTGCCATAATTCTGAACAAAATTGTGATAATACCCTATTAACCACAAAAATCCTCGAAGAGTCTTTATGGCTGTAGGGATTTTCCATTCTTTAATGGATTTAATTAAGGAAGTAAAGATAGATCGATGATTTAGAATCAGCCTGTTCAAGGGGGGAACCTCCTTAAGGCTACATAAATGAACAATTCTTGGATGATACAAATGAAAATACCTCCTTTCTATATATAGGAGTCAAAGGGGTCACACTATAATCCTAGCCGACATAAAAGTAACAATGTAAGGGAACAAAAATAACAATAGTGGGCTTCTATGTGGCACAATAATAAAAATATGGGAACTACATGGGCACAACAATAACAATAAGGGGACTACACTAACAATAAGAATAAGGGAATACATGAGTATTACAGGGACCTAGCAATGAAGAACATCATTACAATAATATTTCTTCTTCTTTGAGGAATTATTAACCCCATGAGGCACCCTTTCATGAAGAGCTTCGTAAGCTACTTGTGCCCATTTTTCACTACACTCTAAAGGGTATTGCATTTGAGGTTGCAAAGAAGAAATACGAATTAACTTGGTCTATTCACCATCTGACACACATATTTGGCTTCTCCCATTGGATCTTGATGAATTTTTTTAGGCACACTGTGTGTTTACACTACCATTTGAAAACCTGAGGGGTTGCTTTTGAAGTACTCAGGGAACAATATTTTCTGGGAACAATTTATGGATGCATCTAATGTAGAATTGATTTTAGAATAGGAAATTTAGGCTACCATAGATCCTTATCGAATGAACCATCCCTTTAATTATGCTAATGGAGACATGTATAAATAGAAATTCCTCCAGAGAATACTCTTAGAGAAATTTAATTTGGAACCATTACCATGTGAGGGTGAAGTGTTCAATCTCGCTAAGCTAATGAAAGACAAAGGTTGAGTCTAGCATGTAATTATAAATGAAAATAAGCTCTCGGATTGAGCACTTGGGAAATAAGTTGCACATGCCTCTATTTTAAATAAATTCTCTCATTATATTACATTTGACATTATGACTTCTATAAGAATTAAGCACAATGGAAAACAATATAAATCACACACACAACATATAAAATGAAGACAACATTTAAAATGCTTCACCCAACCAATATAGGCTACATCCACCAAACAGAGGTATCGGTAATATTATTACTCAACAGAAGATTACAACAGCAGATTTGCACATCTGCACTTCCTCTTCCTCACACCTCACACACATTTTCCTCTATAGGCTTACAATCTATAGATGTAGAGAATAAACTGAATAATAAATTCTATCACAACACAATAGGATAGAATATCTCCTCATCGGGATTTGATGCAATCAGTTTAGGAACAAATCCTATTGTTGGCATTATCCATGAGATTTTAGCCAAATTAATATATACAAAATCTCAACAATCTCCACCTTGACAACAATTAGTATGATTCCTCTTTCTTGTTTATTCTTTTCATTTTTTCTGCAAGCCAAGAGAAGCTAGACACCATCGTAGCTTTTGTAATAAAACTGGTTTCGTGAACATGTCTTCACAGTTTCCCTTTGTATGCACTTTTTCAACAGAGACTCCCCGTTTAGTGATAACCTGTCTTACAAAATGGTACTTTATAGGTATTTTTTTTTATTTACTATGACAGGCTGGATTTTTATCCAAGAGAATTGCACTTTGACTATCACAAAATAACTTAATATTGTCTTGCAACCTACTAAACTCACCAAACAAACCTTTCAACCAAACCGCTTCTTTTCAAGCATGTGAAGTAGCTATGTATATTGCTTCTGTAGTGGATAAAGCAACAATGTTTTGTAGCTTTGACATCCAGCTAATAGATCCACCTACAAGAGTAAAGAAATATCCTGAAGTTGACATTCTCTTATCCAAATCACCTACAAAATTGGAATCAACATATCCGCAAACAAATTCACTACTTCTGTCATAAGTGATACAATAATCACTTATGCCTCTCAGATACCGAAGTATCCATTTCACTACTGCCCAGTGTTCTTTCCCTGGATTTTCCTTATACCTACTGACAACCTCAACTTCATGTGAAATATCTGGTCGTGTACAAACCATCGCATACATCAAAGTTCCTGCTGCATTATCATAACGTATTCGAGACATATTCCTTTTCTTCATTTGTATTAGGACATAAACTTGAAGAAAGCTTAAAATGGGAAGGTAAAGGGATTGAAACTCGCTTCACATTGTTCATACCAAACCTTAAGAGTATTTTCTCAATATACTTCTATTGTGATAACCACAGCATACCATTGCTCCTGTCTCTGAAAATATCAATGCCCAAAATCTGTCTTGCTGCTCCTAGATCTTTCATATCAAACATCCTAGCCATTTGAGCCTTTAACCTGTTGATCTCAGTTATGCTTTTGCTTGCTAAAAGAATATCGTCAACATATAACACTAAGATAATGAATATTCCATTACTTAATTTCTTAAAGTAAACAAAATGATCATATTCACTTCTTATATAATTTTGGCTCATCATGAAATAATCAAATTTCTTGTACCATTGTCTCGGCGACTGCTTCAGACCATGCCATGACTTCTTGAGCCTACATACAAATTTCTTGTTGTGATTTTGAACAAACCCTTCAGGTTGTTCCATATAAATATCTTCATCTAAATCTCCATTTAAGAAAGCAGTCTTAACATCTAGTTGTTGTAATTCTAAATCAAGTAAAGAAACTAATGCTAAGACAATCTGAATTGAAACAATTTTAACAACTGGTGAAAATATCTCATGAAAGCCAATTCTTTCTTTCTGAGAAAAACCTTTCACGACCAGCCTCACTTTGTACATGTTTTCTTTATCATAAACACCCCTTTTCAATTTGTAAACCCATTTACATCCTACAATTTTTATGTCTTTAGGAAGTTCTACCAATTCCCATGTGGCATTCTTGTCTAATGCCTTCATCTCATCCTTCATAGCTTATTTCCACTTATCACTGTTAGAACCTTCTACAACTTCCTGATAGCATAAAGGTTCATCATCATTAGCGATTAATGCAACTGAAGTAACATAATCATCATACCTTTTAGGAGGATGTCTGATTCTTGTGGACGTTCTTAAAGATGTTTCTGGTTCTTCCACATTTTGCTGATTAATATCTGTACGAACTTCTTCATGATCTTCATCTGAAACTTGTTCATCTTTACTATCTTTAGAATTTGAACTGGTTTCAAACTGAATATGTTGAAACTTAGGTACATTTTCCTGTTTCAATTTATTATCTACATCTGGATTATCAAGTGAAGATTCATTGAATTTAACATCTCTGTTAATGATGATCTTGTGAGTTGTAGGATCCCACAACCTGTATCCCTTAATCCCATCACCATATCCAAAAAATACATATCTTTTTGATTTAGGATCTAATTTAGAATGTTGATGTTTTAGAATTAGAGCATATGCATCACAACCAAAAACTTTCAATTTAGAATAATCACAAGGATGACCCTTCCATACCCATTGAGGAATTTTGCATGCTATTGCAGTTGATGGTGATCGATTTATCAAGTAGCAAGCTGTAGATACTGCTTCTGTCCATAATTCCTTCTGCAAATTGGCATTACTCAGCATACTTCTTTCTCTTTCTAAGAGAGTCATGTTCATGTGTTCAACAACTCCATTTTGCTAAGGAGTATAAGAAGTAGTTATATTCTTTCGATCCCAACTTCCTTGCAATAATTATAAAATTCCTTTGAAGTAAACTCACCACCATTGTAAGTCATTAAACATTTAATTGTTCTTCCAGTGATATTTTCAAATAATGCTCTAAACTGCTTGAAAACTATGAATACATCAAACTTTCTTTTTAACATGTAGACCCATACTTTTCTAGAGAAATCATCTATAAAAGATACAAAATATGATGATCCTCCATATGAGGTTGTAGGAGATGGACCCCAAACATCAGAATGGATATAATCAAGGATTCAGTTACTAGTATGTTTTCCAGTTTTAAATTTCTTCTTGCTTTATTTCCCATATATACAATGTTTGCAGAAATCTAACTTAAAAGACTTTAAACTAGGAAGTAACCTACGATCAGATCAAATTTTTAATCCTCTTTCGCTCATATGGCCCAACCGTTGATGCCATAGTCGAATAGAATCACTGTCATTTTCAAATACAGTAGAAGCATGATCTGACTCTGTTCTTCCTTCTAACAGAAAAATATTTCCAACCTTCTTTGCTTTCATTACTAGTAAGATTCCTTTGTAAATTTTCATTACTCCACCTTGAATAAAAATTTTATATCCATTTGTGTCTAGCACTCCTAGAGAATAATATTTTTTCTAAGTTCAGGCACATGTCTTACATCAGTTAAGATTTTTATTGTCCCATCAAAAATTTTAATCTGGATGCTTCCAATTCCCACAACATTACATGAGACATCATTTCCCATGTAAACTACTCCATCATTGATTGATTTATAATATTTAAACCACTCTTTATGAATGCACATGTGATTGGACGCACCAAAATCTAACAACCAATGTTGATCATGATTCAAAAAATTAACTGATAAAACTTCATCACTTATACCTGAACTGGATGCCGAACCTGAACCTGTATCTGTCATGTTTGCCTCTTTATTTTCTGTTGAAGAGTCTCCTTTGGATGTTTTCTATCTCTTCCAACAATCCTTCTTCAAATGTCCCGATTTGCCGCAAAACCAACATTTTAGCTTACTCTTCTTCCCTTTCGATTTTGTCCGAGAGTTGTTTTTCTGATTGAAACATTTTTCTTTAGATCAACCTCTAACCATCATTGCTTCTGATGTAGAGGTTTCTGTATTTGACCTTTTTCTGGTTTCTTCAGATAGCATAGCTCCAACAACATCATCAAATTCAAGGTTTTCTGATTAGCTAAGACTTATAGAAGTAACAAAATGATCCCATGACTCAGGCAAAGAGCATAATAAAGTTACAACTTTATCTTCTGAATCAAATTTTACTTCTATGTTATCTAAGTACACCAAGAGAGTATTAAAGGTATTCAAATGATCAGTTATTGTCGTACCTTCCTTCATGCGCAAGATGTACAGATGTCTTTTCAGAAGAATCCTATTTGTTAAGGATTTATTCATGTACAGTTTTCTAACTTTTTCGATAGACCAGCGACAATTTTCTTTGGCACAATGTTAAATAAAACATCATCTGCCAAACACAATCGTATGTTGCTTAGTGCTATGTCATCGATGTCACTCCATTCCTCATCTCTCATGGTGTAAGGTTGTTTGGATTTTCCCAAAAGTGCCTTCACCACACCTTGTTGTACGAGTAGATCACGCATCTTGACTTTCCAGATTTCGAAGCCATTCCTCCCATTAAACTTATCGATCTCAAATTGAGCACTTTGAGTTTTTGACATAGTTAATTTAAATTTCTTCACACAGCACAGAAAGATTCACACAATACTTTCATTATCATTACATGCAGCGGCTTATCAACAAAAAATTTAAGGATACCTGAAATGTTATTCCAGCTGGTTTGAATTATGCCTGACCTTTATAAAGCAAACTTGCAAGTCTCAAGCTAATCTATATCTCTCCCACACTATGATATTTGAATATTCCAATTAAAATCCAATCGTTCTCACCATTTTACAACAATGTGCCTTGCATGCTCATTAAAATATTCAACAAAAATACAAACATAAACTCTATTTTTTTGTGAATCACTCACCAAACCAAACCGGCACCGTCAAACCTACAGCTCTGGTTCTCACATAACACTGTAACTCTTCTCCGTTCAAGTAACTCTCTCATAACACGTGTATATCCTGAAGCTAGCACGAATCATGGTGACAATCCACTTAGAACTGGGTCGCTATCTCCACTGGTAATATAAAACATTTAACTCCCACGATGCACGTTGATCTCCACCAATACCAGAAAAGATGTTAACAACTGCCGCATGTTAATTGTGTTAATTATTAAGCCAACTCCGGTGATGACAGGCTTTTCTTAACTCGGCCCTCACAGATATGAGCTCGGCCCTCAACATTGCTTTCAAATTCGGCTTCTGCACATAAGACTACAACTGCAAACAGTAGCAAAGATTCGCTTTACCTCGTCTGATTCCACAATAATTATTTCAATAGAAATAATTCTCTTTCTCCACACAGACAGCGGCTCTGCTCTATGCTCACACAACCACGGCCACAAAGATCGATGGTAGTTTTTCTCTTTCTCCGAAACAATCACACTGCATTCAATCCTTGAAATTACGCATTCGAAATTCACTGTCAGCAAACAGGAAGCGTATACAACTTGCACTGATACCAATTGTCAGAATCAAGCACAACGGAAAAAAATATAAATCACACACATAACATATAAAATGAAGAAAACATTTAACATGGTTCACCCAACCAATTTGGGCTACATCCACCAAACACAGGTATCAGCAATCTTATTACTCAACAGGAGATTACAACAACATATTTTCACATCTGCACTTCCTCTTCCTCACACCTCATACACATTTGCCTCTACGGGCTTACAATTTATAGATGTAGAGAGGAAATTGAATAATAAATTCTATCACAACAAAATAGGATAGAATATCTCCTCATCAGGATTTGATGCAATCGGTTCAGGAACAAATCCTATTTTTGGCATTATCCATGAGATTTTAGCCAAATTAATATATACAAAATCTCAACAATTTCTTTTTCACTCAAAATCAGCCATAATTTCTTTTTTCCATAGAAAAATCAACAAATTTCTATTAAAGAGAAATAAAAAGTTACATTGTAGTAGATGTACCAAGAGCATTCAAGTATTGTCCCAAAGGACCTGGAGATGTGCATTAAGAACTCACAGTAGAAAAGCTAGAAAAAAGGAATAAAAAATTAAATCATAAAATCATAATCTCTTTTTTTCCTTTTTTCTTATGGAGTTTTTTCCAATCCCCAAGAGATGGATAGCTGAAAATATTTCCATATCATTATTTCTTGGAATGTTTTGGATTTATTTATATGATTTTGAGCTCTGAGTGACATGTGAAGGATTAGTGCCACCTGGTCCTTGATTGTTGCTCTTTTCCTCATGTTGGTTCTTACAGGTTGAGATCAAAGTTTTGTTGTTGGGAATCTCTACCTGTTTATTCTAGTCCTTTTGATTCTCTTCTCCATCCATTTGATAAGCTTGAGGACTTTTTGTCTCTGAATATTGTTGGGTCTCCTCCATTTCTTCATCCTCGACATCTGAAGATGGAGGATCTCGAAATTTCCATCCTCTTTTCTTTGGTTTTATTTTATTCATCCTTTTCTTCGCTTGATTGCATGTATTCTGCAAGTGCCCTTTTTTATGGTAGAACCTACACCTAAAAGAAATATTTTCAAAATCTAACCACCATGTCCACATGAAATCTTGATGCCTCAAATGAGTACGATCAGGAAGTCCTTTTCTTAAATCCTTCTCCACACATATACAAGCAAAAGTGAAGGTATATTTGTCCATTCTTTCACGATCCATGTTTAGGAACCTTCCCAATGTGCTCCTAATGCATTTTAGAACCTGATGGTGCCAATAGGGAAGAGTAAGGTTATGTAGTCTTACCGAGATCGACATTTTTGTTACCAACATTGTGTTAGCATAAAATCCCGAAAACCATGGGGTTACAAATAGACTCACCTTCCCGAAAACCATGGTCATTCCTTTATAACATGTTCAAAGTCTTTCAGTGTTTTGAACTGAACCACAAAAAAAATCGTTGCCGCATAGATAAATATCAACATATTTGGTCTAGTTGTGGAAGATCCACTCATTTATATCTTCAGATTTGGGCCACTAACCATTAAATTGACCTATGCCATTTTTTTCTTATAGGATAGTGAAAATACCACTTACTTCTCAAAATTTCTATGGTCAGAGTTGGGACTTTTTCAATCTTCTCAATGATGTACGACCCTAGTATTGTGATATTTGGATTTTGTTTGTCCTGAGTGGAAAAATTCCCTCTTAAAGCATCCTTGAACGAGGTTGGAGCCTTTCCGACCAAAGATGATCCAAGTGTGCAACTCACTCCTGGGGCACCACCTTGCAATCTTAAATTCAGGACAATTCTTGTGTTTCCTTGAATGCCATAGTCATCCAAGTGGATCAAATCTTGCATCACTTTCCCTGAATAAATCAAACTTTGAAGAGGAGGAGGAATACATATAATATTTAGGATACTCAGTTTCAGGTCTGATACTAGATCCGTTCCCCTCACCCTTAGCACTTTTGGTTTTCCAGAAATGGTCTTGATAAAAAAATTGAACAAACTACTCTAGATCTGCTTCATGTGGTCTCCTTTCTATTTGTATTTTGTTTCGATCAATCCTCAGAAAATATTGAGAGTCTTCCTTACAGTTCATATCCAAGGCTCCATGACTCTCATCTAAGCACATCAATGCCTGAAATGTAGATGTTGAGCGCATTTGAGTCAAATCGCTCCACTCCAATACAACTTCATTCCAGATACAAACAAGAAGCTTTACCTATTATCTCGCATGTGCCTGAGCACGCCGCGATGTCCTCGAGACAATGGGGTTCAAGGACGATGAGGCCATCGATCACAAGGGATTTCAGCAGCTTGTGGCTGGACAGTCCCACGACTGCATGCCAATTCCCATTGTGATCTACGGCCAGCAACTTCACGATGCGGTCTGGTACCTTCTTCAAGCCGAATTGGGTAGCTTAATGGCTTGTTGAGACAAAAATGGACGCTGCAACTGCAAAGCTATAAAACCTGAGAAAATGCGAAACCATTGCCTCTTTCGCCTTCTCGGGAAATCTGACTATTCTCTTGGCAACACGTGTTGTATCCCACCGTATTGGGTTGTTGTTACCTAAATCTTTCAAAATGAAACAAGGACGTTGGGTTGCAAAGGCGGCCATGGATTCCTACTCCTCAAATTTTTTGTTCCCTCCAAATTCGATTATAGTTACATTACATACCATATCACATCTTTTTCATCTATGCTTTTCTTCCATATGAACTACCAACATTTCCTTTGAAGCATGTAGTATAAATACTACTTAATAATATTATTAAATAATGAATTTATTATTATTATTTTTAACCATGTTGAAATAATAAATTGTAAATCAAGTATAATACTCATGTATGACTTAAAAAAATACGAATTAAACAAAATTAAAAATAGATGAGAAAATAATATATTCTTCGCACTCATACAATTAGCCACCTGAAATACCTCAAATAATAATGCATCTTTATATAATAATGCGTAGGAAAAAGAAGAAAGGAAAAAACCGGAGTTGACATAATGTTTCGAGAAAAACAACATTCTTTATTAACCTATTTTTCTTCTTTAATATATCTTGAGATGATGTTGGAGAGCCTTCATACTCGTCCTCCAATGCGCTTATTAATGAAATATGAATATGTATAAAAGGTACACAAATATCAGTATGACATATTTTGACATGATGCTGCAGAGTCTCCATTCTCAGCCTCCAATGCCTTTAAAAATAGTGAAATATCAATATGTCTAAGGGTACATAAATATTGATATGATATATTTCCAAAAGTTACAGAAATAGAGCACGTTCTCTTTAATAATTTAATATTAAATGATGTTTCCTTTTAGACACTAGAATAATCCAAGATCAAATGCTTTATTGGTCAATGATGTTTGGTTGTGAAGCAACCACGTTGTGAGCGACAGAATGCGCAGAGTGTTGAGACTATTATGAATCATAAACTGCAATATTAGTGGGGCTTCACTATTCAAACATTACTCTCACACTGGAAAAGAGGAGCATGATGGATAAATATGGGGCCAGGGCTATAAACAAATTGGCGACATAATAACAGAATTACGCTATATAGTGTAATGTCGTAGCGGAGGAAGAAGAAATGTCACATTGAATTAGGTAATGGACGGAGGATAATCTGAGCTCCATACTGAGGGTGAAGCATCACAAGGACAGTGGGTGCATGTCTGTAGGAAGGAGAAATCTCGAAAGAGAAGCGCTGTAAAATCATGGCCAGAACAACCTTAGCTTCAATCACGCTGAAATTCCGCCCAATGCACGCCCTCGGCCCAATGCCAAACGGAATAAATGCCAGTGGATGTTTTGCAGCCCCTGCAACTCCAGTACAAAATCTTCCAGGATTGAATTCGTTCACATCCTCTCCCCACAAAGTTTGCTCATGGTGAAGAGCCAAAATTGGTACCAATAGTTCCATGCCTTGCGGAAGATTAAGACTCCCCAAACTGATTTCCTTCTTCGTCCGTCTGACCAGAGCCACTAAAGGTGGATATAGTCTCAGAGACTCATTAACGATCATGTCCACCTGCAAAGAAAACCGAAAATAATATCAATAAGTTTATCCTCTGTTACAACGTTATCACCCAATTAAGAATATATCTCTGATCTTACGATTCTGAGTTGGTTCAAAGTATTTCTGTCTGGATCATCGTTACCACACACGTCTAAAACTTGCTTCCGAGCCATTTGCTGCCAGTCTTGATGTATAGCCAGAAGAACTATTGTCCATGTCAACATATTTGAAGTGGTCTGCTTTCCAGCGAAGAAGAAAGTCTTGCTCTCCTCTATTATATCTTCAATTCTAATCGGAGGAGGAGTAACGATAGACTGGTCTCCCACAATAGTGTTTTCTTTGGCATCTATCATAAGCCCTAGCAAATCTTTTGAAATGGTTTTCTTAACGCTTGTATCATTTCCTCGCCTCCTAATTAGCTTTATCAGAGCCGATCTAATTTCTTTGGCCAGTTTCCATTGATGCAGATTTTTAGTTGTAGGGAAAAACCTGAGATACATTTCGAACCATTCTCTTCAGATTTAGATTTCCATTAAATTAACTTAATATTATGACTTGCTTTTATGGGCATCTAAATGTTGATTGCAAATTTAAGGAATATCTAGAATCTACGATCGTCTTTGTAGTAAACACGAGATTTTAGGATATTCCATAAATCTACAATCATTATGTGCTTTTATGACATAAAAATGAAATAACAGTCTGATTGCATTTTCTCAATCAGTATGTTTTCCAATATGATATGTAGTGGCAAAAGATTTGATGTCACCCCCCAAAACAAAAGAAATATCTGAAAAAAAGAAATGTGAAAAATTCAAGAACCGTGAAGGAATATCTGACCTCCAAAAATACGAAGCAGAAAAATTTCGTAACGCTTCTGCAGCAAAGATGAATTGTTCAGACTGCATTTGAAAGATGCATCTTCCTTCCTCGTAGCTGGTGCCAAAAGCTGCTCGTGCAATGATATCTGCGCTAAGATTCTCAAACTGCTCACAAACGTCTATCTCATTCACGCCTGCTTCAATATAACTTTTCCATTCATTTAGCATATTCGTGGCACTCCCGGCAATGACAGGGATCAATGCCTGTTATGCACACAGATAACTATATGAAACATAGGGGATTATATTGATTTTAGAAGTTTAAGTAAACTGGATAGCTTCAGATCATATTTAAGAAATTTTTATTTGAAAATATTACTCTCAAGTTCTCTGTGAAGAAAGCAGGATTTATGATTCTTCTGTGTTGCATCCATATCTCCCCTTTCAAATTTGGAAGTCCATCGCCTTCCAAGTTCTTTAAAATAGGATGAGGCTCTGCTTTTTCATAATCACCGTGCTTGAATGAGAATATCTCCTTGATTAATTCAGGCTCTGCAATAGTTAGTCTTGCAGTAGGGCCAAACCAGACGAGAAAAGTGCTACCTATATATACAAAACAATATATAGAAACCCAATCAACTATACTTTCATAGTTCGAAAATACCAGAATATCGACAGCAAAAGGAACAGCAATACGGAGTAGCAATACTTCACCATAAGACTTTTTCCATTCGTGGTAGAATGGCAGAACTCGAGCGAGAATATCATGAGAGAAGCCCATATTTTCAAAACTCGCTTGCTCCGTCATTTTCATCATGTCTTTGACATTTCCATGAAATAGCTTATACCGCGGGCCTCCAATTCCCTGTGATTCGAAATGCTTCTGTATTTGCAGAGGCTTCCACCATACAAATCTTATAACTTCCAGGACTACTGTAACAACTACTACAGAGCAAACTGCTAAACCAGAAATCCAAAAACCTGCCTCCATTATCTCAATATCTCTTCTCTCACTCACAATCTCAATATATCTTAATACCCTAACCCTCAGTATTATATAATTTTCCAAATCTGTTCAGCCACAAGTAAAGTAGATAGGTTAGAAATACTTCGTTTTCCACCCACCCGCTAGTTCACTAATACTGTGACAACGGACGCACGGATCCCCTGCTGTAGGTCGTCAGCTGACATCATTAGGCGACACGTTCATTGACGTGTTAATGGCCGAAAATCCTCATAATCTGCATTAAAATAGAGAGGAAATAGACTGACCCAATGGTTTTAGTAACAGTTTGACTATGTTGGTAGGGCATTTCATACTTTGCGCATAGATGCATGCGCACATTCTGCAACATGTTTGTTATCAATGAATGCATTGACAAGAAACGATTATCCAAAAGTGCCATTCTGCTCGATTATGGAAAGCTGTCTCTGTGTTCGATTGCGACGTTAATGGATTCTACTTCTCCAGATTTAAATTTAAGTAACTTGCACCTTAATTAATGGAGAGCTTTCTGAAAAGCTGGTCGCTAGTGGGATCTCGCCTTTCATGTCGTTGACACCCAAACAAACACGTATCAACAAAGCTGCTCCTATATTTAGATGATTCTGATATATTTTATCAAAAAAATACTATTGAAATAGTTCTTAATATTAATTTAACACATTGCTTTATTGCAATACCATTGGTTGTACAGGAATATTTTTTATTTATTCCACATGTTAAATGTTTAGTTTTTGCTTTTGAATAATCAACTCTTCATATTGTTTAGCCGTATTAATATTTTTTAATTCATGAAAATAGGATTTATGCTAAAAAAATAGTTGGTAAAAGTGATATGATCTATTTGAATGATCAGAATAAAAGTATTTTATATATTTTATTGTAACCTTTTCATTAGATTTTGATTTTTTTATGTATTATTAGTTTGATTTTTTCTTTCAAACTAACCTCTTATTACAAGTGTGCATATATATCCCTAACATACTTATTGATGTCTCAATTCTATGGATATGGATGATAATTTTACATATTCTTAACGGTAAGTAGTTGTGATAACTTCGGATGAAAATTAATATGAGTTATCATATTGCTATGACATAATTCACCCATTATGATGCTTGTGTATCTAAATCCTCTATTGATGAAATATTTCATTGTGATAATATCTATATCTATATATATATATATCTTGTCCTAATGTGGTTTATATGGATGTCTTTCTAGAAATATATCTCATCATATGTATGCATATATGTTAGATAATTTTATATTCATTAGTTTCATATTATAATTGATGATGTATTAATGTATTAAATATAGTTCATTCATGGTTTCAGATGATGTATATATATCTTAAATAATTTTCCACTAAAGAATTTCATATTATGATAGATGATGTGTACATGTGTTCAATATGGATACAATTTTATTGACAGGTAATTGATAAGTTTCATATTGTGATGTGATTATTATAATGATGACAATTTTTATTTTGAATTGATAACTTATATTATGGTAGGATAATTATAATTATGGTCATCAGAATTTTGGATGGATTAAATCATTATAGTTTGAGACATAGGTTGGTGAAAAGGAAAATGCATTCAATGGAAGGGTGCTTGTCTCATTGAGGTTGATTATATAGTCCTAGGAACCTTGGAAAATAGGAAAAGGCTTGTGAAAATATCCTCCAAAGTTAACCTAGGTAAATGGGTAGAAGGGAAGACCTTTTTTTTACTTTTCAAGCCAAAATTCACTCTTGCATGAAAGGTGGAAGGATAGGAGACAAATACAGTGGGGGGAGTTGCAATAGGATGAAATCTAAAAGAAGTGGCATGCCCATTGTTTGGGGGTCATGATGAAATGATTTTTGGAACTAAATATCATTGATGAATTAATCGTATACCAACCAAGTCTATATGGTTTAACGGGTTGGAAGTGTACCTACATCATGATGAGGTAGTGAAATTTTTTATACTTACCTATTTATAGTTTTTATTTGGGATTAAATTGGAGGATTTCAATGTTGTATAATTGTTGGGCATGGCCAAACTTGGTTCATTTTGGGTCAAAAGACTCTGCAACTCAAGGAGCAGAGTGTGCGTGTTATGAAACCAGCTCACAAAATAGAAGAAAAGATAGATCAACACCTTATAAATCAGGATCTTCAAGGGGGAAACCTCCTTTGCATTACATAAATGAACAATTCTTAGATGACACAGATGAAAAAACCTCCTTTCTATATATAGGTGTCCATGGGGTCACAATATAATCCTAGCCTACCTGACAATAATAATGTAAGGGCACAATAATAACAATATGGGGACTACAGGGGTACAACAATAATAATAAGGGGGCTACACTAATAGCAATAAGGAACTACACTAGTAATATAGGGCCCTAACATGCCCCTCTCCTTTAAAAAAGTGTTGTCATCAATGCTTGAGTAGTTCTTGATGCTTTTGTATAAAAGCCTCATCCTCCCATGTGGAACATTTAGTGGATAAGTTCTTTCACTTGATGAGATACTCTGAAATTGATTGATTTTGTGGCTTTTGAGTTCTTGCTTCCATGACTACTTCAGTTACCAATAAGAATTTTTCTTCTTCATCATGTTCTAGCAATATTGTTTGAACTAGAATTTTGTCACCTATAACCTTCTTTAAGCATGAAACATGGAAAACTGGGTGCACTCGAGAAGATGGAGGATGCTTCAATTTGTATTCCATAGTACCAATATCTTGCAACACCTTGTAAGGACCATATTACTTTGGAGATGATTTGTTATCCTTCTTAGCTTGCTTGAGTGACATTTGTTTGTATGTTTGTAGCTGTAAAAATACCCAATCGCCTACATCAAAACTTATCTCGCTACGATGTTGATGTCCCTATTGTTTCATTCGATTTTGTGCCAAATTTATGTTATCCTTTAAGAGTTGGAGAACTTGTTGTTGATGCTCAATGTGATCTTCCACTGCTTGAACCTTAGAATTTTCTCTTAAAGATGATGTTATGGAAAACCGATGATATCCATAAAGTGCCATAAATGCGGTCATTTTTTCTACAGTGTCGAAGGAAGTGTTATAACACCATTCAGATAGAGGTAACCAATTGAACCATTGTGTTTGTGTATTAGATACAAAGAAACTAAGACATCTTTCAAAAAAATTGTTCACTATCTATGTTTTCCCATCGGACAGAGGATGAAAAGATGAACTATGAGCTAGAAAATAATTCCGTCGAAAAATTTCTAGTGAAAATGGAATTTGTGTTGCTTACAATAATCTTTGGGTTTCCATGTAGCTTTTGAATTGTTACCATAGAAGTAGTAGCCATTGTACTCACTTTAAATGGATTAGATAATGCACAAAAGTGTGCATACTTGGTAAGCCTATCAACTACCACCATGATGAGTCTCCTTCCATCGGAATTAGGTAAACCTGTGATAAAATCGATTGAAACCTCCTCCAAATATTGATTTGGAATGGATAAAGGTTTTAGTAGACTCGGGTTCTTAATTGTCTCAACTTTATTTTGTTGTCAAACTAAAAATTCTGCTACAAAGTTTGGAATATCAGATTTAACGTCATCCAAAAAAAAATCTTTCTTCACCCTGTGGTGATCCTTTAAAAATCTTGTGTCCTCCTAAGCGAGAGGTGTGTAATTCGAAAAGAATCTTTTGTTTTAGTTGGGAATTATTGCAAATATATAAGTGATCTTTAGACCATAAGGAATCATTTTTCCAACTAAATGTAGCAGATGTATTGAGATCTCGTTGAAAATTTTGAATGAGTGTCATTACTTATTTTTCATTCTTCCATTCCTCCCTTTCTTCAGTTATCCAATCTGGTTGGATAATAGAAATGGCACAAAGAAATGCTTCCAAATCCTCATCATTTCTTGAGAGTGCATCTGGAACAAAATTTAGCTTCCATTTTTTGTAGATGATTTCAAAGTTATAACCCAACATCTTTATGACCCATTTTTGTTGCTCTTCTAAAGATATTGTTTGTTCCAAAAATTATTTAAGACTAGCATGATCAGTTTTTACCTTGAAGTGTCTTCCCATTAGGTAAGGTCGTCATTTCTTTAGCGCATGTAGTATTCAAATACTTCCTTATCATAAATAGATTTCTGTAAATAATTTGATTTTATTTCATGACATTCAAAAGAAATGGATCTTGATTCTTGCATTAAAATAACACCAATTCAATTTCGTGAGGCATCACATTCCACAATAAAGGTTTTTGTGAAATCTGGTGTATCTAAGTTCAATGCTTCACACATTGCCTCTTTAAGATGTTCAAAGGCCTTAGTTGTTTCAGGAGTCCATGAAAATGGATCTTTGTTCAATAATGTTGGTAAAGGTGTTGTTATTTTCCCATAATTATTAACAAAATTGCGATAATACTATGTTAACCCAAGAAATCCTTGCGACTGCATTATTGTTGTCAGGACTTTCCATTCCTTATTAGATTTAATTTTGTTAGGGTATACATTAAAACCCTCCTGAGATACAATTTGACCCAGATATTCCACCTCTTGTACTCCAAAGAAACATTTGGAGGTTTTTTCATATAATTGTTTCTCCTCCAATAGCTTGAGCACCCCGTCAACATGTTGAACATGGTCTTTCCAAGACCTGATGTAGATTAGTATATCATCAAAAAATACTAACACAAATATCTAAGGAAGTGTTTCAAAATGGAATTCATCAACTCTTGAAATGTAGAAGGTGAATTGGTAAGGCCAAAATGCATGACAAAAAATTCATAATGACCCTCATGAGTTCGAAATGTTGTTTTGAGAATGTCTTCAGTCTTCATTCTAATTTGATGATATCCAAAATGAAGATCCAACTTGGTGAAATAAATTTCTCATTGTAATTCATCCAATAATTCATCAATCACATGATTGAGAATTTTATCTTTAATAGTGAGCTTATTGAGCTCCCTATAATCTGGACACATGCGCCATGATCCATCCCTCTTGTGCAACAATACTACTGGAGCAGAGAAATAACTTTGACTAGGTTGAATTATACCAGTCTAGCATTTATGCAATCACACATTCAATTTCGCTCTTTTGGACATAAGAATATCTGTAATGCTTGATGTTTGGAGGATCACTTCCTGGAATCAAATGGATAGTATGATTATGATCATGAATAGGTGTTTTTCCTTTCAGAGTTTCAAACACCTTGGCATGATTCTCCAAGAAATTTTGGAGATCTAGAGAAATAAATGATTTTGATGTTGTAACTTCTAGTGAGCATAATTGTTCAATGACGCATCGTTGTTCTTTATTTAGAGTATTTTTAATGACTTTAGAGCTTATTCTATTTCCTAGATTTCTTGTGATACCACATAATTCAAAATCGTTTTCTTCCGAAACAAATTTGAAGAAAATTTCTTAAAAATTAAAATCTATCGTCCGCAAAGATTGTAACCATTGTACTCCTAGTAAAACATCCACACCACCTATTGGAATGAAAATAATTGGACTATTCAATACATATTCCCCCATGGTTAGATTGATATTATGACAATTTCCAGAGTAATTTATAGTTCCACCATTTTCCACCATCACCTGACACTATGGCGTTGGGTATAGGAAGAAATTCAATTCCTTCGATACCTTACAATGAATAAAATTATGGGTAATGCCTAAATCAATAAGAACAATTACATTTTTCTTCTTTATATGTCCTTCTATCTTGAGAGTTTGAGAAGTGGTAAATCCTGCCAATGCATTACAGGATATGGTCGGATTCATTTCTTCTTCCTCTAGGGTTGGTTCCTAGTGTATATCCTATTATTTTGATGTTTCTTATTCATTTTCTTCCTCCTCTTCACAATATATGTAATATAATTTCTTATAACCACACTTATGACCTTTAATGTATGTGCTATCACAACTATAACAAATCCCTTTTGTTCCTTTTTCTTCGAATTTTTGTGGTGTCAACCTTGTATTTTGTGTAAGTCTAGGAGTAGCAACACTTCCATCTTTATAGTTGTGAATGGTAGGCTTCCTTGTCACAATAATTTTCCTTTCAAATTTTATTGCCAACCTTGATGCCTTCTCCAATGTATCAGGTTCCCAAAGCCAAACCTCATGTTGGATGTTATACATTAGAGTCCCTATGAAGACATCAATCCTATGTTCATTTGTAATATTATTTACCCTTATATTCAATTTTCGGAAGTCCTCAATGTGCTCCATCATTGAACCCTTTTGTTTGAGATTTATCAATTGGCTAAAGAAGGTGTTTCTTTTTGTATCCTCATAATGTGCTATCATTTCCTTCGTAAAAATTCACCAAATGACCACTGGTTTACGAGAAAAAAACCATCGATACCATACAAACTGATTTTGTTCTAAATATAAAGTTGAAATGTGTACCTTTTATGTGTTTTATGTATTATGGAGCTCAGAGTATTTCCCCATTTGTAGTATCCAAGTTATCATATCCTTGCCATCAAAATTCCTCATATCTATCTTTGGAATATGGTGGATCTTTTATCCAACATTAGAGTTTATGAAATAATGATTAATATTTCTTTTGTTCTCATCATGATTTTCCTCTACTACCTTTTCTCCATTAGGAATCTTTTCTTGTAGAAATTTTTCCAAACCTTCCTTTAAACCTTCTATGTCTTTCTTCAAATAGTCCATGTTGCCTTCTATAACATGTATCTTAGCTTCCATGCCATCCATCTTAGCTTTCATTTCATTCTTCAAACCATCCATATTAGCTTCCATGCCTTTCTTCAAACCATGCATCTTAGCTTCCATGACTTTCTTTAAACCATCCATGTTGCCTTCCATATCATCCATCTTAGCTTCCACACCATCCATATTAGCTTCCATGCCATCCATCTTAACTTCCATGTCGTTATTCAAACAATCCATCTCATCTTCCATGCCTTTCTTCAAACTATCCATCTTAGCTTCCATTTCATTTTTTTTTTACTCTTTGCGTGAGCAAAATTTGTTGCACTTGTTCTTGTAATTTTGATATGTCATGTTGCACTTCTTCCCCTTCAGGAGTCATAGTAGAGCCTTATGAGGGCTTAATTTGTGTTGAATTATTTTTAGGGATAATTTTAAAACCCAATACTAATATATATGGTTCAATATGCCCCTAAAATCACTTCAAACTTATTTTTCAAGCAAGACTTATACAATTTATAAGAAAATTACACACTTTTTTCTTGCTTTTGAGGAGCCGAAAATTGAAACTGATGTATCTCTATAATTTCGTATCCCCAAGATTTTTTCTTTGATTCTTTATCATCCCTTCAAATCATCTTTCTAATGCCAGAGGTCAGACCTGATTTGGATTCTTCAAGGAAAATTTATGCCCCATATCCCACAATTACCTAATTATGGACTAGTTCATTAGAAAAAACTTGTACGTCATGCCACGTCTTATTGTTTCCTCCTTCAGCTCTAAAATTGATACACATGAAACTAAAGTCCGTGTACTTTTGGCCACTTTTTATAGAATTCCAATCTGATGCTCAAAGAGAGATTTATGACTATTTTCCCAAAGTCACATATTTGAGATGAATTTCGCAAGCTTGCAAAAATCCTAACTTCCACAAATCTTATCTCCAAAAATATTATGAACTAATATCTAAATATTTTTCACGAAGTTCCTCCGGATTTCAGTGAAAATGGATTTTTTTTTATCTTCTGATCCTTCATAGAAAAAATGTCATAGTGAAAAATCCATGATGAACTGTTTGAAGCAGCAAAACCCTAGAACCCAAATCTCTGATACCAAATGTTATGAAACCAACTCACAAAATAAAATAAAATATAGATCAACACATTAGAAATCAGACTCTTCAATGGGCCAACCTCCTTTACATTACATAAATGAAAAATTCTTGGATGACACAAATGAAAAAACCTCCTTTCTATATATAGGAGTCAATGGGGTCACAATATAATCCTAGCCCACCTAACAATAATAATATAAGGGCATAATAATCACAGTATGGAGACTAAAGGAGTACAAAAATAAAAATATGGGGGATTTAATAACAACAATAAGGGAATACATTAGTAATATAGGGCACTAATAATCAGGTTCAGTGAAGATAAATTAACCACATTAATTTTAGAGGCTTTGGGGCGGGTCAAAGCCCCCCTTTTTGTAAAGGGATAAATTTTAGTTTGTTAGTTTTGAGTCCAACCATGGTATGTGGAGAACGATTTTTGTATGACGTAAATTATATATAAACAAATGTAATATTGAGCCGAAGAAATTAATATTGTACTTGTGACGAGCACGAACTGTTGAATATCTATATTTTTGTGTTTTGGGTCCTAGGAAAAAGGCTTCACGACTATGTATGTGGAGGCTTTGAAGAGTATGCATCTATGTTCGTAGACCACTTGCAACTATGTGAGCAGGTTGGAGAAATTATATATATCAAGGAGACTTTTCCTAATAAAATAAGAAAGAATCTTGGAAGCATTATTCTGTTGATTTGTATATTTGCTTATTATCTGCAATTGCGAAGTTATTTGTATGCTTTATGTTTTGTTATAATGATAAAGGAATAGTGCACAAAAGTATTTCTTCATGAATGAAGTATAAGTTGTTAGAGTAGATAGATGCATCCAAAGAAGTTCCAAATAATCATAAGTAGACGTTTAGCATGTAATATCCCAAAAAGGGAAATAGCAGCAATATTAAACAATACTGCAGAGAAATAATGCAGTTCATCTAAGTAAGAGCAAGAGGCCAATATGGAGGCTCAATATTTACATTTACAACAGAAAATCAGATTTATATTCAAGCCCATAATATGTAGAACAGGAAATAGAAGACTTTTATAGAAGAAAACCCTCAAAATGAGGTGCTGCAACCTGTATTAAGACTGAAATAGCTTGATAACGTTATTTTTATTAGCTGAAACTGTTTTCAATTACACTTTAGATCTAGAGAAAATCTGTGTACAAAAATTTAGATCTATATCAGATATGTACACTAGATAGGCTCCTCTTCAAATGCCCCTTGGGTTTTTTAGCAAAACATGAAGTACATGGAGTAGATCTGAGATCTAATGCTGCAGAAATGTTGCAGATCTAAAAAAATATTTAGAAATATATCCAGCTTTAGATCTAATTTGATCTATACAGTATGATGATCCCAACCAATGGATCTCAAATGTGAAGGGAAGATTCCCAATCACATGAAAACCAATACTCCAAAAAGTGTGCCAAAAGACCCTGAAATTGTACCCTTGAAAATAACGCAGTACTGGAAGGAAAATTGCATTGTAGGCTCTAGAACAAGTTTAGCCTAATGCCAAGATCTGAAAATGTAGCTCCAATGACCCAATACTCTCTTTCCAATGGGGTGGAATCCTTCCCCACTGAAAAGAGGCACTAGATTGGCCTAGATATGAGTAGATATAGCTTCCACTTGCTGCATATTACAAAGACAACCAAACCCTCAACAGGATCTGTGTTGTAATTGGAAGAAGATCTTTTCCAAATGCCTAATAGTGGAAAAGAAATGAAAAACTCTTCTAATAGCTACTCAAGGAAAGAGGTGGGATTCCCGATCAGGAACACCCAATTCTAAACATCATTTGCAATCTAGGCTAAATAGCCAAAGAAAGCTTGTATGTCTAAACAGAAAATACTTCAGAAATATGATACCATTCAACAACCTTTTCCATGCTACCATCCTCCTCCCTCGATAAGTTTGAGAGCTTGAAAAATGCTAAACCATCTTAATGAAATAACTATTTTCACATGAGCCACCTCCAACTAAAATTGTGCTTTTCCTCATTGATGGCCACTCCTCCAAGACAATGTTGTTGATTTGATCATGGTTGACCCAGTCAAAACATTCAACCCCTTTCACACCTAAGGTTGCTCATTTAGTTAGCCCATATTTAGCCTTGTTCACATGTGGCATTGATTTATTTGTTTTTTTAGGAGTTTTTATTGTCCTGCTTTACACATTTATTCATACAAAAAAAATGAAAAAAAAATGTATATTCCCATTAGCTTGGGCTAATTTGGAATAATTATAGTTCGCCCCTCCAAAATGTTGCTTGTACTCAAGCAAGTGATAAGGTGAGTGATGCAACTCTTCTCCTCCTCGATTGGTGACACCATCATCATGTGTTAAGCTTCTTCCATAAGCTAAGTGTTCACCAATCCAACCCTCCATGAATTGTTCCTCCAAAATTCTTATGAGATGTAAGTAAGCCATCCCACAAGCAGCCAATAACTCAAATGAAACAAACGTGGTTGAACCAATGCTCTCCCTATAACATGTAGCATAAGGTGCATGGAGAACCTCCATCCCATGTTGTACATACATGCCTCCCATCCTCCCTCCATACATACCCATAAAAATTACAAGTATATCATCAATGTATGGGAGAGAACCTACATACATACAAACAGAAATTTGAACATGTGGAGGTGGGTAATAATCCCATATATGGTAACAGCGTAGTGCATTTCCTACCTGCATTAGATCTAGATGTGGTAAGTGGTTTCTCCACCACTTACTTGCTGACCATGTGATCTCACTATGGCTAAAAGTGTGAGATAAATTTGGTGCCTTAGGAGTGCACCCATCATGAAATATAATCTCCCTTTGTTCATCAAGGGAGTGGCCAAATTCAGAAATTTTTGTGGCCCAAGGTTGGCCATGAATTTCATAGGATGTAATACTCCTTCTTGGAGTCATGGCCTACATAAACATAATAAAAGAATGCATATAATCGGAAAATAAAACATGATTTACATGAGTATGCTCTTCACCAATAGTTCTCCTCAAACATATGGAGTGGTGTGTAGATCTATCTCCTTCCTCAAAGAGGGAAAAATATTGTTGAATTAACTCTCTCATAGAGTTATATTGCTGCTCCATCTCCACGTGGTACATGCATCTTTAACAATGCTGATATAGTTCTCCTTCAAACCCATCCCAATAGTAGCTCCTCAAGATGATGTTGTTGAGCTTCATGGAATATGTGTGGCTGAAACAAAACTCTTTGTAGGCGCTTTGCAGCATCTTCTCCTTGAGCTTGGAGGCTCTAGATAAGAAGACCCTACCATGATGATAGATGACTCCTTCATGGACTAGATAGCCTTCTTCATGAAGCTGGTCATCAAGTATCATACAAGTGTGAAGATCTTGGAATAATCCACCAACGGTTGGGATTTCCAATATGGATCTAAACTACCCAACAATGACAATGCTGATAATGTATCAAAAGAAATTTCTGTCATGTTGCTAGTCTCTTCCTTGACATCTCCCATGCCAAAGGTGTATCTTGGAAGGCCATTCCTTCCATCCTTCTCTTCCCAGAGTGCAGAACCATAAATGAGAGTGGGTGATGATGATAAGGGAAGAATATTTCCCTGCTTCTTGAGCTTACCCAAGTCTCCCAATGATGTATATTTCTCTTCCAGTGCTCCAATCCCTCCTGAATCTAAGGTTGGAGCATCATTTTGTGAGATATTCCCCATAAAATTTGAATCAGGTGGCCTCCCAAGTGGTTTGCCACTAGATAGGGATGTCTCTCAGACCATCCTCATATGCATAATAGATGGGATCCTCATGTCCTTGATTCCACTGTGCAAATTCAATGCTTTTTCATGTGTGGAAATGTCATGAAAGATGGGTACCACCCTTAGTGATGCAAGAGCCCCTTTGATTGGATACATTGACTCATCCTCATCTCCATGTGATGGTGGTTCATTCTTGCAATCCCAGCGCTGTGACCCCTCTCATGTTCCTCTTCTTCCTCCTCTTCTTCCATATCCGAGAAGACCTCTATGTAATGTGCCTTCCCAGCGGCACATCTATGCCCTAGTGACCATGATTCTTGGCAAGTGAAGAAAAGTTTCTTCTTCCTCAATTTTTTGTGGACATCAATATTAAGAGGCTTCTTGAGTGTTCTCTCCTTTGAGGGAGCAGGTTTCTCTTCCTTTCCCTTGGAAGGAAAAGAGGGATTATTCTAAAAACTTTCCTTTGCTTTTGGCAATGCATATTGAAGGTCTCTAGCCCTCTCAGTGGCATCATGCAGAGTAGTGGGCTTGGCAGTCTTCACCAACCCATGAAGAGTTTAATATAGACCATCGATGAACATGTAAACCCTTCTTGTTGCAGACAAATCAGGAACCATAACATATAATCTCAAAAATTTAGAAATATAAGACTCTGTATTACGTGATTGCTTCAATTTTTCAAGGCTCATGAATGGTGCCTCTGGATCTCTTCTGTCAAACCTTTTCGCCAACATTCTAGTGGACAGAATAATCAGTCACATTGGCATGACCCAATGTAGACAAGCCATGGAACCACCAGTCATATGATTCACCTTCAAAGTGCAGTGTTACAATCTTGATAGCTTCCATCTCTAGGACCTTGCTCAACTAAAAGTAGATGTCGAGTTTTTCTACCCATGCTTTTGCAGAAAAATTGGATGACCCATAAAAATTGGGTAAAAAGAATCTGCCCATAGAGTGATGTCGACCATGATTCTCAGTTAATCAACCATCTCTATGCTGATGCCTTGGTCTTCTCTTGTCCTTCAGGTGATAGAACTCTTGAAAAATCAAGTGACCTTTGAATCTCTGATTTTGAGACTCATACTCCTCAAAATAGTCTTCAAGGGATGCTTTCTCTTGAAACGCTTCATTTCCCACAGGCAAAAAGGTAGGCATGGTAGAGCATTGGGAAATTTGTGGCTGATGCACTAGTTGATCATTCTAGTGGTGAGATATGCCAGAGCTTTCTCCAAGATGAAATCTCTTAGGAGACTCTTTGATTCTATCCATTCTCTTCTCTTTGATCCCTCTAGCAAGATCTTGCATGGCTCTCAAAAGGATATTTGCAAATTCCTTTCCTTCTTCATCACTTCTAGATTCAAGGGCTTTACCATTATCTTTATCATCATTTGTGTAATCAAATTTCTTATGTATTATTTTTAGATACCTCTTCTATCTATCAGTAAGAGGCTCTTCTTCTTCTAAAGACATATTGGCTTCTTATAGGCTGTGCCAAGATGATTTCTCTGATACCACTGTAATAACCCAGAAAGGGAAATAGCAGCAATATTAAACAATACTGCAGAGAAATAACGTAGTTTAGCTAAGTAAGAGCAGGAGGAAAATATGGAGGCCCAATATTAACTTTTACAATAGAAAATCATATTTATATTGAATCCAATAAGATGTAGAACAAGAAATAGAAGACTTTAATAGAAGAAAACCATCAAAATGAGGTGTTTCAACCATGCATTAAGATTTAAATATCTTGACAATGTTATTTTTATTAGCTGCAACTGATGTAGATTACACTTCAGATCTAGAGCAGATTTGTGTACAAAATTTTAGATCTATATCAGATCTGTACACTAGATAGGCTCCTCTTCAAATGCCCCTTGGGGTTTTTAGCAAAACTTGAAGTACATGGAGTAGATATAAGATCTAATGTTGCAGAAATGTTGCAGATCTGTAGAAATATTCAGAAATATATGCAGCTTCAAATCTGATCTGATCTATACAATATGATGATCCCAACCAATGGATCTCAAATGTGAAGGGAAGATCCCCAATCACATGAAAACCAATACTCCAAAAAGTGTGCCAAAATACCCTGCAACTTTACCCTTTCAAATAATGTAGTACTAGAAGGAAAAATGTGTTGTAGGCTCTGGAACAAGTTTGGCCCGATGCCAATATCTGAAAACGTAGCTCCAATGATCCAGCACTCTCTTGCCAATGGGATAGAAGCCTTACCCACTGAATAGAGGCACTAGATTGGCCTAGATCTGAGTAGATATAGCCTCCACTTGCTACAGCTTACAAAGGAAACCAAACCCTCAATAGGACATTTGTTGTAGTTGGAAGAAGAGTTTGGCCAAGCCTGATAATGGACAAGAAATGAAAAACTCTTCCAAGATCTACTGAAGGAAAGAGGTGGGATTCCCGATCAGGAACACCCAATGCTAAACAACATTTCAATCTAGGCTAAACAACCAAAGAAATATTGTATGTCTAAACAGAAAATACCTCAGAAATCGGATATCATTCAATAACCTTTTCCATGTTTCCATCCTCCTCCTTTTATAAGTTTGAGAACTTGCAAAACCCTAAACCATCTTAATGAAATAACTCTTTTGACATGAGCCACCTCCAACTAAAACTGCGTTGTGCTTCATTTATGGCCACTCCTCCAAGACAACGTTGTTGATTTGGTCATGGTTGACCCATTCAAAACATTCAACCCCTTTCACACCTAAGGGTGCTCATTTAGTTAGCCCATATTTAGCTTTGTTCACATCTGGTATTGGTTTATTTCTTTTTTTAGGAGTTTTTATTGTCCTCCTTTACACATTTATTCATACAACAGAAAAATGAAAGAAAAATGTATATTCACATTAGCTTGGGCTAATTGGGAATATTACATAGCAATAGATCCACATCCTATTGTCCTTATGGATGCAAGAACCTGGTTTTGACATCCCCGAAAATTTCCTCGAGTGAGACTATGATCTGTGCTACAAGTTGTTGCCGAAAGGGTAGGTAATAAAGGGTTTTTTTGGTGCACAACTCACTCTAAACCTGGGTCGAACCCCTTTGAGACAAAAAATGGTTATGTTTCCATGACCAGGATTTTATTGAGGGATATTTGTATGTGGAATCTGATTAAGAAGGAAATACAAGACTAGGTAAAACTGAAAGAATGAGTGTTGGGAGTTAAAGAAAATAGAAATCCACGACTATCGACTGAAGCTTGGATGAAAATGTATATTCGCACATAACATCACAATATTTTCTTCGTGACAGTTGCTAATGAACTGCATGAATTTGTATCAAGGTTGATTGAGTACAAAACATTTTTTACGAGCATTAAGGCTACTATGTGGAGACCTGAATTGTTACAGTGACTTAAGGAGACCGATAATAGCATATAAAGAGTTGTTGATTGTTGGCTTGAAAATATTTTGGGAGTATTTATTACTGAATTCGCAATAGATACATTTGTATCTTAAAGCGAATCTGAGAAAATATTTTTAAATGTTTCTAGAGGTAAGTATCTAAATTCCTTGAAATTGTGGATTAAAATGATTTTATATGAAACGGGTGTACTGCGAATGTAGTCATATTGATGGTTAGGCTTAATTCTGGAGGTGGATCTACATGACATGGAAAACTATAGAGAATAGATTGTGGAAATTACATTGAGGCTGATTAAATTTCGTTGTTGAGTGGATATGAGAGTGAAGAAGAAGGAAGCAACCCCACAACCCCTAGAGGTGTGTGGTAGTCGGGATTTTAGAATAATCAGGGAGCCTCTAGGATTCCACATCCTCCGACACCCCTTGACCCCTATCCTACTCCCTATAATTTCCCACCCCCTCTTCCTCCACCTACACCTCCTCCACCACTATGAAACATGGCTAATTATATCAAGCTACCAATATTTAGGGGACTTGAATCAAAGGATCCCGAGAAATTTGGTTTGTAGCTGAAGTTGTATGGAAAGCAAGAAATATCACCATGGAGTATATAAATAAGGCACAAATTTTCACCATGCAATAGGAGAGAGAGCTAACATGGTATATAAATTATTCTACGATGAATCAAGGTGCTTCATTGGATGATAAAAAGAAAACACTTACTGTAGAATTTAAGAAGGAAAAATCGCAGTTTCAGTGCATTAATGAACTAAAGGAGATCAATCAACTAGTAACTAAGTCTATTTGGGAATTAGATCAAAGGTTCAAGATTTTAATGGGACAAGTAATCTTCGAAATCCCAGAAGAAAAACATAAGGAGTGGTTTATAGCTGCGTTATTTCCACATATGAGGCTACCTTTGACACATCAAAACATATGAACACAAGCCGAAGCTCTGGAAATTGTGATGAAGCTAGAAGCTTCGTCTGTGGGAAACACTCATACATGAGTAAAAAAAATTCAGAGAAAACTAACTACTATGAATTTGAAGCTACAATATCTGAATAAGGGTAATAAATTTAGGTCATAAATTTGATCATAATTATGGTGCATAAAGTGTAAGGTAGAATGGAACTATAAGGATCAATTTCGCGTGGTAAGATAATAAATCAATCGTGGAGGTCCTACCATTACACCCAATATCAAGTGCATGGTGTGACATATGTATAATTGCAGGTCGACATCACATGGAAGAATGCTATTTGTTGTAGAACTATGTGTAGACATTGAAACAACTGTTTTGTAACTTTTGTAGCTCGATGGGGTGTGATGAGAAGAATTGTCGCAGTTAAGATTTGATGGTATAAAAAAGTGATGGCACTTATATAATGCAAGCTGAGGGAATTACACATGAGGATCAAGGTCAACATGCTAGTCGAGGAGGATTCCGAGGATGAGGACAAGGACAAGGAGGAGGTGTTGGTCGATAACGTGGCCAACTCATATGTTACAACTTTGGCGAAGTATAACACTTTGCATGGGATTTTCAAAATCATACGTCCACCTCTAAGTATTGTAAATATTTTGATCATGTGATAGAAGAATGTATGATCCTTATTAAAAATATGTCGGTGAAAATAAATCAACAACCTACACATAATTTCCAGATGATGACCGCCAAACTAATGGAAGATGATCCATGCATTAACATAGTCACGCGAAGTGGCACAACAAGAGGAGATGATATAGGTGAAGGAAATATGATAGTGGAAGACACATGGGCTAGGAAGATTGTAGAAAGAGACCCTGGGTTCAATATTTAGGCAGAAAAAGAAGCATTCCTAGAGATGAAGTGAAGTTTCATCGGTCCGTTTGCTTCAACATCTAGCGCATAGCCACAACAAAAGTTGGTACCGAAGAAGGACAATTCTAAAGTAACTACTGAACTGAAATAATTTGATCCATCTATATTAAAATCATTTTTTCAGACCTTCATGAAGCTTTTGCAAGATCAAAGGGTTGTTTAAGGACTCAAGGAGTTGATAGATTCTTGCGTTGGTAAGGAAGAACTCTGATGTGAGCAATGCACAATCAACAAGTTGAATCAACATAAGAAGAGAACAAGAATTTAGATGAGACTAACTGCAAAGATCATAGAATATTACATAGATCAGGTAATCCTAGACTTAGGATTTTATTCCAATCTATTTCCTAAGAAAACTTAGGAGTGATTGGGAAAGTCAAAGTTGCACTGATCACTGATGTAGTTGAGAATGGAAAACCAATAGAAGATCATCCCTATGGGAAGGATGTCTTGAGTTGTAGTAGATATTCAATGAGTGCACGATGTTGCATGTTAGAAAATTAAATATTACAGAGCAATGCAACACATAAAATATGCGCAAAATACAAGCACACAAAACACATAAAACCAGTGAGACACAGATATACGTGGTTCACCTAGTTTGGGCTACGTCCATCTCGAACAGCCAGTCCTTCCTTTCTATTATCCAGCAAAATGAAGAGACAAAACCTATAGAAGATCCGCTGTAATATCCTCTATTCTCTCTCATAGTCTCCCTATCTGTTTCTTGCTCAGAGAATACACACATACAATACACAACTGCAATACAATACCCTCATCAAAGCGAGGGGTTGCCTTGTAGGGAAAAAAACTCTAAACTGAACATAAATTCTATCGTCAGATCATCCACCTAATGAACGGCCCAGATTGACTAGAAATTACTATACTTTTACAAGGCAATTTTACATCTATTTTTGGCCTCAGGGGTGCCACCCTTGAAACCCTCGCAGGGGGACCGCTGGCACCCGGACCCCCCAGCCGGGGGGGTAGGCCCCCCCACACCCCCCACGTGCAAGGGTGTACAATTTTCCTGTGGTATACATCCAGATAAAACAAAGATCTCTAAATCAGGAAGAAAATCAGGCTCCACACCCAGCAATCTCCCACTTGGAGATTGATTGTAGCAACTCCATGCTACTTCATTTGTTGGAAAATGACTCCTCTTTGGACCTGGTTGTTCCTCATCTTCATCATCATCCTTGAAGACCAATTGAAACTGAGCACATTTTCAGTTTCTCCCTGGTTACAACTTTTGTTAGCATATCTGCAGGATTTTGGCTAATGTGTATCTTTTCCAGCTTCAACTCTCCATCTTCCGATACTGACCGTATGAAATGGTACTTGAGATGTATGTGTTTAGTCCTAGAATGAAATCCTAAGTTATTTTCAAGATGAATGGAACTTTGGCTATCACTATATAATGTGCTCATATCATGCTTCTTACCTAATTCACCCATAAGCCTTTGTAACCAAATCATTTCTTTACTAGCCTCTGTAGCAGCAACATACTCTGCTTCTATCGTTGAAAGTGAAATAACACTTTGGATTTTTGAAACCCAAATGACAGCTGTTCCACCTACAGTAAATACATATCCTGTAGTGTTGCTCCTGTTATCTCTATCACCTACCATATCTGCATCAACATATCCCTGTAGAGCAATGTTTGAACCACCAAAGCATAAAGCTTGATTTGTGGTACCTCTCAAATATCTGAGAATCCATTTTATTGCCATCCAATGTTCTTTTCCTAGATTATTCATGTATCTGCTTACAACTCCCACTGCAACTGCAATATAAGGCCTTGTGCAGATCATTGCATACATTAAGCTTCCAACTACTGATGCATATGGAACTTTAGACATATAATCCATGTCTTCTTGGGTCTTTGGGCACATATCCTTACTAAGTTTGAAATGGATAGCAAAAGGTGTACTAACTGGTTTTGCATTCTGCATATTAAATCTTTTCAACACCTTTTCTATGTACTCATTTTGAGACAGTGTTAATTTTTTTATTTTTCCTGTCTCTAGTTATCCTCATACCGAGGATTTGTTTTGCAGCTCCCAAATCCTTCATTGCAAATGAATTTGCCAATTTTCTTTTGAGCACATTTATTTCTTGCATGTTAGACTCTGCAACAAGAATGTCATCTACATACAATAAAAAAATAATATAGCTTCCATCATTTTGCCTTTTCAAATAAACACAATGATTAGAGTGACATCTAGTATAACCTTGTTCAGACATAAACTTGTCAAATTTTAGATACCACTGCCTTGGAGCTTGTTTTAAACATACATGCTCTTCTTTAACCTGCACACCAATTTTTCTTTCCCTTTGACCTCATATCTTTCTAGTTGTTGCATGTATATCTCTTCCTCCAAATCTCCATGGAGAAATGTTGTCTTTACATCTAATTGTTCAAGATTTAAATCTTCCGCTACTACAAGACTTAGGATAGTTCTGATTGAAGTCATCTTAACAACAGGAGAAAATATTTCATCAAAATAAATACCTTTCTTCTGTGCAAACCCCTTAACCACAAGTCTAGCTTTGTACCTCTATTTTCCTCCATCTACTTCCTTCATCCTGTAAACCCATTTATTCTGCAATGTAGTTTTACCTGCAGGCAACCTGACTAAGTCCCAAGTATGGTTATGCATTAAGGAGTCCATCTCTTCTTCCATGGCTAGTTCCCACTTCTTCCTTCTTTCAAACTGCATTGCTTCTTCATAACATTCAAGTTCACCAGAATTATTCAGCAATAAATAATATAATGAAGGAGAGTATTGTTCAGGGGGTCTACTTATCCTGGTAGATCTTCTAACACCACTTTCAGGTGTTTGAGGTGCCTGTTTCTGTTGTGGTGGTTGCTACTGATGTGGTTGTTGATTATTATCATTTTCAGGCACCTTTACTTTTTCAGTTATCTCATCAAGAACCACGTATTCCTTTCTTTATTTTTCCTGTTTCTTTTCCTGCAACTGATTCTTATACAATACCTTTGCATTGAATATTACATCTCTGCTCCTAATTATTTTGTGATTTTCATAATCATATAAGCGATAACCAAAATCAATAGCAACATATCCAATAAAGGTACATTTATTTGATTTTGCCTCAATCTTTGTTCTATTTTATTTATTAATATTGACAAAGGCCTCACAACCAAATGGATTTTAAAAAGAGTAGTTTACCTTTTTACCTGTCCATGATTCCTCTGGAATACCACCTTGCACACTCCATGATTGTTCTGTTCATCCTTTCTGACACACCATTTTCCTGTGGTGTTCTTGGAATTGTCTTCTCTCTACGAATTCCATGCTCTGAACAGTACCTATCAAACTCTTTGCTGCAATATTCACCTCCATTTTCTGATCTGAGACACTTTAACTTCTTTCCTGTCTCAATCTCAACCAAATATTTCCATTTCTTGAAAGTATCAAATACATCAGATTTATTTTGAATACAATAAATCCAATTTTTTATAGTTGCATCATCAATAAACGTAACATAATAGCGAGAGCCACCGAGAGATGATACCTGAGAAGGTCCCCATACATCTGTATGCACAAGCTCCAATTTTTCGCTCTTCTTTTCTTTCCCAACTCTGAGAAATATGACTCTCTTTTGTTTTCCATAAATGTAATTCTCACAGAAATCCAAATCAACATTCTTCAAACCTGGCAACAAATTTCTTAAGAGAAGAATCTTCATCCCCTTCTCACTCATATGTCTGAGCCTATGATGCCGTAATGCTGCATCTACTCCTTTGGAACTTAAAGAACTAACAAAATTAGAAATACCATTGCATAAATACAATGTACCAACCTTTTCGCCTTTTTCTATTACCAGGGCTCCTTTGGCGACCTTCCAAGCTTTATCTGTGAAATTTGTCACACACCTTCACCGCCTAGCTGCCTATTGAAATAAAATTTTTCTTTAGATCTGGAACATGCCTTACCTCCTTTAATAGCCATTGGTTTCCATTCTTCTATTTTACAAGAACCTTACCCATTCCAACAATTTTACCGGGTTTATCATCACTCAAACGAACTTGTCCAAAATCTCCTTGTACATAGTCATGAAAATATTTCTTATCAGGTGTGGCATGGAATGAAACCCCTAAATCTAAAACCCAAGAATTAGTAACATTTTCAAAAGAAAGAATCAAAGCATCTTGTAACACATCATCACATTTGCTTCATGATTATTTTCTTGTTGTGCATCTCCTTCTTTTCCCTTCTGAGATCTACAGTCTTTCTTTAGGTGTCCTTTCTTTCTGCATTTCCACCACATTATCCCCAATGTGGACTTGGATCTGCCTTTCCTTGATTTACTGTGATATCTCGAGCTCTTTCCTCTTTCCATTCTTCTTCCCCTAGACTCTGCACTCAAAGCATTACCCAATGTCTCACCGGAGCTTTTCCGTCGTATTTCCTCGCTAAGGATAGCACGGACAACATCATCAAACTTTAAAGTACTAGATCCACAGACAGAGTTACTAATGGCCATTACTAAACCATTCCAACTCTTTGGAAATGAGCACAAGAATAACAAAGCTCTAACTTCATCATCAAAGTTTACCCCTATAGAACATAACTGACTAGAAACTGTATTAAAATCATTCAAATGGTCTGAAATAGATCCACCTTTCGACATATTCATATTAAATAGTTGTTTCATAAGAAATACCTTGTTTGAGGCCTAGGGTTTTTTATATATTTAAGCCAACGTCTGCATCAAACCCTCCGTTGTTGTTTCCTTCGAAATATTGAAGGAGACTGACGCCGCAAGGCACAACCATACTGTTCCGAGTGTCTTTCTATCGAGAATGTTCCATTTTGCATCTGTCATGGCCACTGGCTTCTTTGCTTTTCCGCTCAATGGTAGGTACAGATCTTTCTAATACAGATAATCTTCCATCTGCATCTTCCACAACAAGAAGTTTTCGTCGTTAAATTTCTCGACCCTAAACTTAGCATCTTCCGCCATTGCTCCCACTCGAACGAGGAACCCTTCATTCCCGCGATTTTATTACCTAAATATACCTTCGGATCTGATACCATTTGTTAGAAAATTAAATATTACAAAGCAATGCAACACATAAAATATGCGCAAAATACAAGCACACAAAACACATAAAACCGATGAGACATAGATATACGTGGTTCACCCAGTTTGGGCTGCGTCCACCCCAAACAGCCAGTCCTTCCTTTCTATTATCCAGCAAAATGAAGAGACAAAACCTACAGCAGATCCACTATAATATCCTCTTTTCTCTATCACAATCTCCCTATCTGTTTCCCGCTCAGAGAATAAACACATGGAATAAACAGCCGCAATAAAATACCCTCATAAAAGCGAGGGGTTTCCTTCTAGGGAAAAATACCCTAAACTAAACATAACTTCTATCGTCAGATCATCTGCCTAATGAATGGCTCAGATTAACTAGAAATTACTATACTTTTACAAGGAAATTTTACATTTATTTTTGGCTTCAGGGGCGCTTCCCCCGAAACCCCCGCTGGAGGACTACTGGCCCCTGGACCCCCCAGCCGGGGGGGCCGGCCCCCCCTAACCCCACGGGGGGGACAAGTCCCCCTCGCACCCCCCCTCATGCAAGGGTGTACAATTTTCTTGGGGTATAAATCCAACTAAAACAAAGATCTCTGAATCAGGAAGAAAATCAGGCTCCACACCCAACATTGCATGCTTCGATGTAATTGATATTTTATATTATCAAAATCCATATCCAGCACTGCTTCTATTGGATTTGGCTTTCAATACTAACTTGATAATCAATCTGAAAAGGAGACAGATGGTGTTCGAAAAATGCAAACTGAGGGTCATTATTTCTCTACACCCATCAGAAGGAATGTGGTATACAAAGCTTATCAGTGATCAGTACTATGACATTGATATTTAAAATATCTACAAGATAAAAAATAAGGAGAAATATTCTATTAATCCCAATGTAGATGGAAGGCTAAGTTGGGAGCATGATAGTTCATGTATTTTGGAATATCACGAAGAACTGGATAATTGGAAGAACATGTTGCATGAAGTCTCTACAATATGATGTAACAAAATTACATGATCACTTCACTACATAACTTCATAGGTTTGTAATTTTCCTTATCATGTTGGGATAGGAAATGTCCATGTTTTTATTGATAATTTTCAAAAATAAGTTCCAAAAGACCACAGGTTTCACACATTGGATGTATCCCTAATATCTACACCTACTAGATGGTGGGGTAGTCATAAAGAAAATATTGGAAGTTGGAAAGAGTATCACAATTTGATGAATATCATATTTTTCCATGTAAATACCATAATCGAAGTAAAATATGATGGAAAGGATGATCCTCAAGAGCATATTTGTCACTATACTTTGGTTTGGGGAGAAGATCCAGAGCCAGTGTGGGTACATATATTTTTTCACACATTGGACCTATGAGTTGGTATCTTAAGACAGAGCTGCAACATGGAACGATGAACTGGAAAGATTTGGTTGAAGGGTTCCACGCAAACTTTGGGTTTTACGATGACTGTTAATGCATTAATGAAGCCTTTCAGGATGTCAGAGAAGGGATTTTTAAGACTACAACTACACTAATTTGGATAGAGGTTGATTGGGCCGCACTGTTACAACACACGTTGGAATTATATAATATGATAAAGGAAGAAGATGATGAGGATCCACACAATATTGATATCCTAGAGTCATAATTACATCACGAAGTTGCTAGACCTAAGGCTGAAATTCTTGACACATCACAGCCTGTGAAGACAAAGAAGTTGAATATTGGGTCAGAAGAAGAGCAAAAATTTGCACCAATTGTAGATTATTAGGATGAAGACATGGTTAGAAAATTTGCAGAGTTGTTGCATGAATATCAAGAGTTGTTCCCCATGGATATTTCTAAATTGAAAGGTATATTCAAAGACATAGGAGTTTTGTGGACTACTCTCAAACCTGACACAAGGCCAGTAAAGGAAATACCTTATAGGTTGAATATGAAATATAAGGAAAAAGTGAAGTCAAAGTTAGAAAAGATGATCAAGGTAGGGATCATCGAACTGGTTGGAGAATTTTACTGTGTAAGTCCTATAGTAGTTCAAGAAAACAATACAAATGGCGAGATCATAATATGTGTGGACCTGAGGAAATTGAATTATTCTTGTGTGCGTGACCCCTTTCCCTCACCATTCGCCGACGAAGTTTTGGACAATTTATAGATACATGAGGTTTATTATTTGACAGATCGCTTTTCACGTTACCATCAGATATGAATTGAGCTTAAAGATAGACATAAGACAACTTTTTATAAAGATTGGGGTTGTTTGAATAGACTATGATGGATTCTGGATTGAAGAATTATTCTACCATATTTTCTAGAGTTGTGGTCACAACTTTCAAGGAGTATATACACAATAATTTAGAGGTTTAATTTGATGATTAGACTATTTTTGGGTTAATTAAGAAGCATGTTTCAATCTTGATATTGATGTTGGATACCTGTAGGCAGTATGAGATATCGTTGAATTTGAAGAAGCGCATATTTTTTGTACCTTTTGGTATACTATTGGGGAATGTTGTTTGTAGGCAACAATTGATGGTATACCCCATGAAGATATTTGTTATTGTGAACTTGGAGCCACCTAAGATAGTGACGCAACTACGCATGTCACTTGGACACACTGGCTACTACAAGAATTTTATAAAGGCGTATGAACATATAACTATGCGATGGAGAAGCTATTGAATAAAGATGTTATTTTTTGTTAGGATGAAGAATGCCAAAAGTATCCTTGACATACTGAAGGAAAAGATGGTGACTGTGACTATTCTAGTTTTCCCAAACTGGAATAAGGAATTTCATGTACATGTCAACGCATCTTGCATAGAATTGGGTACAATATTGGGATAGCCAAGACATGGTGATATTGATCACCCCATCTCTTTTGCAAGAAAAAAAATTTCCAAGGCAGAGAAGAACTATTCTACGACAGAAAGAGAAGGGTTGTTTATGGTTTATGCATTACAGAATTTAAGGCATTATTTATTGGGATCACAATTCAAGATGTTTAATAGTCACTCCACGCTAAAGTATTTGGTGAATAAGCATGTTTTCAGAGGAAATATTTTCCAATGGTTGTTGTTTTTTAAGGAGTATGATTTTGAAGTTATAGTGAAGGCAGGGATATTGAAAGTTGGACTTGATCATCTGTCAAGAATAGAGACAGGCGAAGAACCCACGAGCATTGAGGATTACCTTCCGGACGTGAAGTTGCCCATAATCATGGTTGCATATCATCACTTTCTGGATATCATTCATCTTTTGGCTATATAAATGATTCCAGGGGAGTACACTACGCAGCGGAAGCAGTTGGTAGTGAGGGAAACTAATTTTTCATTGATTGTGGTACATTTGTATAATATTATACCATACGAAATACTGCGTAGATATGTCTCTCAGCATGAAAGCCACAATATTTTTATATAAGCTCATGGAGGATTTACAGGTGGAAATTATGCAGGGAAGGCCATTGTGTAGAAGATCATGAGATCTGGGCTATGGTGGCCCATGGTGCATAAGGATGAGAATGAGTTTTTTCAAGCATGTGAATCATGTGAGCGCACACGAAGGCCCTTTAAGAGAGATAAAATACCATTGAATCCACAAGTAACGTTGCAGACATTTGATAAGTTGGCGGTTGAATTTTTTGGTCCTATAAATCCACTAGGAAATAAGACTAGAGTAAGGTATATCATCATTGCAATATATTATTTGATTAAGTGGGACAAGGCAAAGACGCTGAATGATTTCAGCGTAGATACCACGAAGTTCATATTTGAGTATATTCTATCCAGATTTGGGTGTTTGAAGACCTTGATAAATGACAAGGTTGCACATTTCGTGCATAAGAATATTGAGGTGCTAACTGAAGAGTTTCAAGTATACCATCATAAGAGTACACCGTATCATCCTCAGGCGAATGGGATAGTCAAAGATTTCAAAAATATTGTGGAGAATGCACTCACCAAAGTATTCAATGTGAACTATAATGAATGGGATGTGAGAATTCCAGTGATGTTATGGGCATACACGATGACCTGCAAGAAGCTTTCAGGACATACACTTTTTATATTGGTCTATGGATAAGAAGCAGTCATGTCTATGAAGTATATTGTGCCTAGTTTGATAAATGCAGCATTCACAGAGATGGAATTAGAGGAAATTTCAGCCTAAAAGTGCCGATGAATTTTTCATGTAATTTCCATGTCATAATATGTAAACCAATCAAAATGCTTTAAATTTAAAAAAAATTACATGTAAATATTTTGGAGGGAAAAGAAGAAAAACTACTTTTTTACTTGTATTTTTTTTATTATCTCCTTATAGGTTTACTCAAATTTCAAGTTTAGACACTCATTAGATGAAAATTACATTCCACATCCAACGAGTGCCCATTATGCATATTTTTTAGAGGACCCACCTTGATAAAAACATAG
This sequence comes from Pinus albicaulis, assembly GCA_034641835.2. Taxonomy (NCBI): domain Eukaryota; kingdom Viridiplantae; phylum Streptophyta; class Pinopsida; order Pinales; family Pinaceae; genus Pinus; species Pinus albicaulis. Next base: position 182,943,341 of record CM076580.1, read on the forward strand.
ATACATTAAAAAATCGTATTTTAACACATTTTCCACTGTATCAGCAATTTTTATCAATGTGGGTTCTCTCAAAAGTAACCATAATGGGTACTCATTGGATGTGGAATTTAATTATGCATATAGTGAGTGTCTAAGCTTTAAATTTGAGTAAACCTATAATTCTATAAGCCAACAATAAAATTAAAAGACGAATTTGTTTTTGTTTTCCCTAGAAAATTCATAGCTTATATTTTATTATTTTTCCTTAGGAGGCCATTTTTAGGCTGAAATTTCCACTAGTGCATGTCGCAACACAATAGAATAATGGATTGAGAAATTGGTCACTTTGGAGGAATATCGGTTCATTGTTGGTTATCATCAACAAGTGAAAAAAGCAAAGGAAAAATCATGGCATGATAGGCATATCAAGCATAAAACATTCAAGGAGGGAGAACTTGTACTATTGTATGATAGCAAGTTTGCAAAGTTCCTAGGAATGTTCCAAACACATTGGTTGGGGCCATATATCATCAGACTCGTCTCTGAGGGAGGCGCAGTTCAACTTGAAAATTTGGATGGTCAGTTGATGCTAGGGTGAGTGAATGGGAGCATATTGAAGATATATAAGTACGAATATGTCCCTTGAACTTCACGCTGACTAGATGAAAGGAAGAAAGTCTTAGTGTCACATGCAATCGAAAGTGGGAATGAGACTATAAACTACTCTGCCAAATACAGACTTCACCAAAGATGGATTACTGCGCGAAAATCAAGAGGATGTAAAAGTCTCAAGGAACTGTGATGAGGGAGGAATTATTGTGATGTAAGAAAGGATCCGTCGAACTCCACCAGAAATATGACCATTAGAAGCGAAAAGTTGATTTGACAGGGAAGTTGCTGTTAAAAACATTGGTTGAAACACTTTTATTGGGAATAGGTGGTTAAATCAGTCACCAAATTTTCATTAATGTGTTGAATCTGGAGACAATCATGGGGTCTAAAATTAAAATTTATTATAAATATAGCATCGTGCTCCACATCTGGCCACTTTTCTTCCTGAGAATTATAATTGTAAAATTGTGACTAAGTGTGAGCAAAGTGTTGAGTTGTATGTTTGAGAAGAGTTTTGAAGATATTTCTAGGGATATTCTCAATAGAGGATTAGCAAGAATCATGATCTCTACTCCATTGTCGAGTGCGATAGGGCTGAGATCACCAAGGAAACAATCAGCTGTAGGAAAAGTAGAGAAACCAAGGAAAAATAAGGTCAAATGTCCAGCTACATCCCCTAGTGTTAGAAAATCCCCAAGGCAAAAAATCACTAAGGAACAGAGGTTTAACTGGTAGTTAGAAAAGCAGAAGAAACCTATTAAGGTCCATGACAGCGACGAAGAGGAGATTGCAACAGACATTTTAAAGGATATTCCAGCAAAAAAAGTAGAGCGTATTTCTAGGTTGCTACCATATGTACCACCCAGGATGTGAGGTGCAAAGTCATTGAAGGACCCTAATTTTGCAAAGCTTGTTATATTCACACCGCTACTACTTGATGATGTGTCATTTAAGGGATAACCGATGGTGAAAGTGCTACGCCTATGGAGGGAGGACTGGGAATTCAACAATAGAAGAAAAAAACCCAAATTTCAGCCCAGTATATAGCTCAGATAGTTTCATTACCTAGCAATCGATGTCAAAATATTTGATCCACACAGGTGGGTGACAGGCATACAACAAGCATGGTTTCACAACATGTTTTACACTCCACACTTTAGGCGAAGTAATATCAATACCATATGTGTCTAGAAGCTATTGGCATCAGTGCATAATGGGTTCCTCTAGTTGGGAGAAACGACATCCATAGATGATATGTTGATAAGGAGGATCACAACACTACCCTACCAAGGAAAGAACTCCATTGAGAAGTTCATGGGGAAAATCCAAGATAAGGTACTCGCTGAGGAAATGAAGAAACAATTCAGCATAGTAAAGAAGTCGAGGGGCTATTAAATTATCTCCATCAATCATCTAGTTGTCTACTTCACCACACACATCCTTTCTCGAAATATCATGTGGAAATATCGTGCAAACTAGGCACCATCACCTATCGTCTCTTTGGTTGAGAAATGCAATAAAGTGGTACAATATAACTAGGCTGGTTACATGTGCAAAGATTTTCTTGACAATTTTTATGAATCACAAGAGGAAGGGAAGCAGTTCCACTATGCATGGTTTCTACTAATTATTGTGATGATGGCTTGGAAGGAACCAAAAGAGTCACAGTTCACTACTCTAGACCTAGATATTTGTGAAGCATGCCTCGCTCTAGTTTTCTAAGGACCCGAAGGTCGCGATGGAGAACAAAAATTTATGGGTGTTAATGGATATGGATTTTCACACAGTGGTAATTTAGTGCCCTAGGTTGTCACAAAATTTATTTGAAGATTATCTGGGAGTTGCAGAGTTCAAATTTGATTTCCACATAGTATAAATCAATGCGTGAAAATATAGATATGAAGTATGGTACCAGTTTCCATACGTGGTTAATGAATTTAACATTGTGCAAGTCAAAAATACCTTTCTGCTAGACTGGCTAGATCCCTCCACTGAAGGCATTGAACTAGAACATGCAGTTATCAGTGGAAAAAATACACACGCAAGAAAAAAAACAAAGAAGCATGGCGAAGAGGTCGGAGGCACAGGGCAAGAGCAGGGCGGCCAAGACCCTTTTACGGATACAAAACTGGATGATTCACTATTTATTGTTAAGATAAGGATACATACTACTTGAGGCGTACACAAAAAGCATAAGTCAGACAGATAAAAGCACACAGAGCCAATGGTCCTCACTAAGGGGGACATTGATGAGATCGATGATAAAGTGTTGCACATAATTGAAGATGTATGGGGAAATATCAAGGAAAAATACAACTTTGTATTGACAGAGGTGCAGTATGGCATGCAAGAGATTAAGGTGTTGGCATATACAACGTGACCACAAGAATAACCAGGCATTCAATCAGATCAAGCGAACGAGCAGGCGCAGCTAGAGCGTCAATTAATAATAACTTCTGATGTTTGATTTTTACTAGTACCTAGAGGAAAGAGGCAGTTTGAAGCTACAAAGGATTGAAGGGGAGAAAAAACATGGGACAAAATTAACTTGAATCTTGTTGTGCTGTAGATACAGACATTGTGTGACTTCCACTAAGGTGTCACAAATGAACTGAAGGTGTGAGAACAACACGCCTTGGAGATAACGGAAGGAGTAAGACATGAAAAAAAAAATATCATGATGGATCTAAATCGCATTATCAAGGAGAGGGATGAGGAGCAGAAACAACACAGACAACTGAAGGATGTCATAGGATAGACTTGTAGTGAGATTCTAGACATCAAGGTCCATGCAGAAGAAGCCCCAGCAGAGAAGGTTTCGAACCTCACCCTTGCAATTAGGGATAAAAATAACAACATGGACAAGATAAAGTCTGAGTACCATATGTAGATCACTGAGTTGCAAATGAGGTTACAGTCGAGTAAACCTCATAGGTACGTGAGAACAGGGTAGAAGATCTTAAAACCTCATTAGAAGGAATCTCCACCACAATAAAGGGCTACAGAAATTTGTTAGATGACACAATGGAAATTTGGACCTCACCGCAGGAGGACAAAAACATTCAGAAAATTTAGCAGGACCTACTACAAGATTATAAGAAGTTGGATGAGATCCAGATCACTCTAAGGAATTTAGCATCCACATAGTAGCTTGCTCGTATCATAGAAAGGAAAATTATACAAAACCAGGAAGGAGAAGCTCATTACAACGAAGACATAACCATTGAAAGATGAACCCATTCAACTATCTCAGAAAGATTACAAGAAGACGAAAGAGATTCGAAAGAGCGATAAATATGTGCTTCGGAAGATCGTCGGGCCAACATCAGAAATGCTTCTAGAGGACATGCAAAAAGAAGATAAGCAGTTTCTAGAAATGATTCATACTTTGAATACAACCTACACCCGCATCAGAGAGAAGGTTCGGGGCACCCCAATTGAGTGTCTTAGGACAAGTCATATGTGAGTGTTGAGGGCTTGTTTGGAATGGCCTGACTTGGTCAATTTTTCTTCAAAAGACTTTGCAAGTCAAGGAGAAGATTGTGTGATTAAGAAAAGATAAATCAACCGCAAAAAGTTTATAGGCTTTGGGGTGGGTCAAAGCCCCTCTTTTTGTAAAGGGCTCACGTTTATTTTGTTAGTTTTGATTCCACCCATGGTATGTGGAACATGTTTTTTGTATGATGTAAAGCCTATATAAACGAATGCAATATTGAGCCTAAGAAAGTAGTCATGTACTTGTGATGAGAACGAAATGTTCTATAGTTATCTTTGAGTATTTTTGGTTTTTGGAAAAAGACTCCGCAGTTTTGTGCATGAAGGCCTTGAAGAGTATGCATCTTTGTGCATAGACCACCCGCAGTTGTGTGCACCGTTTAGAGAAATTGTATCTATCAAAGCTACTTATCCTAATAAATTAAGAAAGAGTTTTTGAAGAATTTTTGTGTTTATCTGTATATTTTCTTATTATATGTAATTTTGAATTTATTGGTGTGATTTATATTTTGTTCTGATGATAAAGGTGCAATGTGCAAAAGTATTGATTGATGAATGAAGTATAAGTTGTTAGAGTAGATAAATGCATCCACGCACTTCTGAATAAGCATATGTATAATTTAAGCAATAGATATATATCATGTTTCCCCTCTAGATGCAAAAACCTAGTTTTGACATCCCCTAATATTTCCTTTGGTTTGACTGTGATTTTCTCTACAAGTTGTTGCCGAAAGGATGAGTAATAAAGAGTTTTGTTGGTGTGAAAATAACCCTAAACTTGGGTGGAAGCCCCTTTGATCCAACAATAATTGCAATCACCTGCTACGGTCATATTGAATTCATTATAGAGAAGGAAAAAAATTGTGTGGTTGCAAGTACCATCTAAAGAAGGTAGTAAGACCCTTGATATAAGGAGGCTACAACTACTATGTGGTTGTGATGACTAACTAGAAATGTGTAGAATTATACAATGGTTGCACCACTATTGTAGTTCTTTCAAAAATTCGAATGGTTGATGGTTGGAGGAAGAAACCATGAAAAAATACAATAGATAAACAAGAAAAAACTTCACATAATGAGTTTCATATCATAAACTTCGATTCATTCATTTTTTCAAGAAGGAGAATTAAATAAGACAAAAAAATATTCTAAAAAAGTATTCAAGAAATATCTAGATAAGGTCTTCCTAGAAACAAATATGATACTTATAGAAAAATAGGTAATTTGACTATTCTATAGGATACATGGATTAATTATAATATTCTAACATCCTCCCTTATTTATGATTTCTAATGATTCTAATATTTACCAATCAATAATTCCTGAATAAACTTACAAAATTCATAGCATGATTACATATTTGTTGAAGTCTTAACTAGGATTATAGCACTTGAGATCAATTCAGAAAATCTGTTTTCCTTTACATCTACACTGTCACATACCAAAAAAAAAAAAAAATATCAATCTTGTTCCTTGGTTGTTATTCATCACTCATAAGAGTTAAAGAGACCTCCAAGCTCTTCTTCTGCCGAGGCATAATTTCCTTATCTACACTCTACAAGTTTATACCCCATGATGATCATATTATTCCTCTTATAGATGTGCCTCTTATGATAATGTCAAATCCTTTATGACACTTAAAAGGTTTGAAAGTATTCTTAATTACTGATCCGCCTTGGTTACCCTATAGATTCACTATATGTTCTATGTATAATATGATTAATTGAAGTTATATAATGTATTTTGTAACCCCTCCGCTTTACTATACTACCGCTCATCATTCACGGGGTAAATGTCATGTTTGATTTCCTTTGTAAGGTATAGTGTTGCCTTGTGGGTGAAATTTATTATGGCACTCCCACTTGACTATAATCCTTTATTTAATTTTTGTTTGGCATACCTTGCACTCCTGCGTTGGAGTTATGGCAATGTTCCATATGAAAACCACTACCCATTTCATGCACACCATCTATACATGGCCATGTGATGGCTTCCTACCTTCACATGGGTTTCACCCGTCGCGAGATAGGCGACGTGGATCGTGGAGATTAATCCAGATTTGATCGAGGGCACATACCCTATCTACAAACCCTAAGGTCATTTCATTCACAAGTTTTTTTGTTTCTCTCTTGTCACACTGTGAACTGTCGATAGAGGTGGCACTGGTTCTCCTCAGCCTATCCATTGTTCTCTTACTCTAACCTGTAGTTGCTGGTACAACGAGATGGTTTCACGCATTTTCTGTTTGAAAAAACTTGGACAGATACCCAAGTTTCCCTTATCGGTGACAGAACGAGAAATACCCAGGTAAAAGCCTTTCATTTTCTGCCATGGTTCAATTTTCCAACTTTTCATTATGTGTTTGGTTTATTAGGAACTATAATTTTACTCATGGAGAATTGTGTTATATATTGCAGGTGTGCTCAGTGGCCGCTTGTTCTTTTCTTGAAATTTCTCGAAGGTTCTCATCGTGGGTTTTGTGGTTTCGAGCCCCAAATTGGGATTAAAATCTGCCGAGGTGAGGGTTCTCCCCTGGGTCTTTTTGTTTCCGTTTTCATTTGATTTAACATATTTCTTACCTCGATTTATCATTTTAAATTATAGGTTGTGAAAATATAATGTTAAACGCCAACGCTCATGTATTGGAAAGAACCATTTCTCCTTTGTTCGTTGCTTGTTTATACCTCGAGGGCGCAATATCTATGCCTAGCCTATTGTCGCGCTGTCCAATATTTCCTTGTACTAGGTGACTCCCATGAAATAATTTTCCTTTTTTCCACGATTTCGATTCACCCAGTCACTATATGGATTTAAGAGGACTTTATTCTTCTTACTATTGCAAGTAGAGGTGATCGGAAGAGTATGGCAGCAAAGGTATCTACTTTCCAACTGTTACTCGCCATATTAGGTGACAGTCTATAACTATTGCGTTTACTTTGTTGTTTACTGCAATCGGTGAATTCCTTTCTTCTTGGTTTGTATGCGAGGCACTAACTGTAAGTTATAAATTGTTGATTTGGTTTTAACGAAGAGGACTCCTACATGAAACCCTATCTAAGGTAATGTAATCGTTCCTATATCTATTTAGGTTAATTTTCATACTTCCTGGTAGCGTTTCCTCCTCTTATCCATTTTTTGTTTATCATTCCTTTCGACATGTCTCACGTTTGCCTCCAAACCTTCCCGGGAACGCATTCAAACTCCATGAATGTTGAAAATATCAAAGTCACCTGCCAGCCTTGGGCAGTGACAAGAAGAAACAAGTACAAAGGCAGCAGCAGCAGCAGCAACAGAAATTGAGTGCGCAACACTCTGTATTGAAGAATGTTGGTGAATCCGTAAGGAAGAATTTAACTCTTGATGGGCCGTATCCACAATTTCAGATGAAATTAACAGGTGATGGACAGAGCCGTTCTTCACAGTGGAAGGACGAAGATTTCTTGAAGATCTTTTCTACGGAAGAACAGAGTTGTTTTTGGAGAAGAAATGGAGAAATCCGTAGATCAGAACTACGGAGGAGCAGAACAAATTAAAAACCATTCATTTCGGGCTTTAAAGCCCTCAACAACCAAAGTTATTTTTTGAACAGTGTCTTGTTTATGAGGAGTTCTGCGATGCAATCGCAAATCGCAATCGCAATATAAATGATCCGAAGATCCAAGTGTCTTGTTGATATGGCGGAGTTCCGCAAAGCGGAACGGTTATATAAAACATACAACCGAAACCATATAATAATCGCCCTCACAACAGCGGAGGCCCGTGGGTCCACTTGACCACGTGGCGACACCTGAATGGAATCGCAGGAGCGCAATCACAAGGATCAATCGGTGGTCCTTTGTTATGAGCCCCGATTGAAGGCCGGACCCGATCCGGTTATGTACCACAGCCTATTGGTAAATCGCATCCGGATCATTGATCGCAATCGGAAGGTTTTGTGTTTAGGGCCCGATTGAACATGGTTTAAAAGTGTGGACCCGATGGTAGAATACAGTGGAGTTAATAAAGTTCAATCGCATCCGCTTTCGGATCGCAATCAGAACTTCTGTTGTGTGCACTTGTTTGATTGTTTGCGATTGCGATGTGGTCCCCACCTTCTATGGCGCGCATCGTATTTGTTTTAAAAGTTTTAATATAGTTTGGTTAATGTTTTAATATGCGCGGCATATATAAAATGAAGAGGCCCGCGTGCCATTGTAATGCAACAGTATTGTTTTGTCTTTGGTCTTTCGCACAGCAGCGCGGAAGAGGAAATACATAGCAGTGTGTTGTATGTTGAAGACAGAGTATTGTTCTGGAAGAGAGACAGAGAGTTTTTTTTTTTGTTTAGCATTGCAGTCATACACTTTTGTTGTTATCCCTCTCTTAAGAGGAAGAATCTGTATCATTCTTTTTTGAAATAGAAATTTGTTTTAAAGTCCTGAAAACTCTGTCTCCTGTCAAATTGTTTAAATTTCTCTGTGTTGTAGAGGGGAGTTTATATTCTCTCTTCTGTTTGCTTGGAATTTCCAATAATTCCAACATGGTATCAGAGCTTGTCTAGGCTCTTTGAAGATTTCAAAGAAGCTGAAGAAGAAGACCTGTTGTAGCGTTTCTCTCGAGTAGCGTGAAAAGCTCAACAGAAGTCAAGGTCGGGTATTTTTCAAAGATAAAAGTGCAGTTGTTTATTGTTTAAAGAAGTTTTTTCTTTCAGTAAAGAAAATACAGTTTGTTTAAAGTCTGAGTTCAGTTTAAGAAGCAATGGCTGGACCAAGCACTGGTATGAATCTTGGAAGTGTTCAGCTTCCACAGTTTAATGTAAAGAACTATGATTATTGGGCCATTACCATGAGAGTCCTGTTTGTCTCACAAGACTTGTGGGAACTAGTAGAAGATGGTTTCACAGAACGAGCTGATGAGCAGGCTTTAAATGCCTTAACTCAAGCAGAGAAAGATGTGTTGAAGAATAATAGGAAGAAAGATGCCAAAGCTCTCTTCTGTTTGTATCAAGCTGTAAATGAGAGTGTGTTTCCAAGGATAGCAGCAGCTAAGAAATCCAAGGAGGCATGGGAAACTCTGAAAGTAGCCTATCAAGGTATGGAGAAAGTTAAAATAGCAAAACTTCAATTGCTGAGAAGAGATTTTGAAACTCTTTGCATGAAAGAGTCAGACAGTGTTGATACATTCTTTACACATGTGATTGGGATTGTAAATCAGATAAGATCCCATGGAGAAACTCTTGAAGATAGAAGGATTGTGGAGAAACTTTTGAGATGCTTACCCTCAAAGTTTGATGTTATTGTAACTACCATAGAAGAGACCAAAGATCTCTCACAGTTCACAGTGGATGAACTTCATGCCTCACTGATAACTCATGAACAAATATTGAGCAGAGATGAACACTCATCTCTTGAGCATGCCTTCAAGACCCATATGCCTTCAGGAAGAGGAAGAGGTCAAGGAAAAGGAAGAGGAAGAGGCAGAAGTCAGAATAGAGGTGGAAGGAACAGCTCTTCACATTCACATGGAAGGAGCAACAGTCAAAGCCAGAGCCATGGCCAATGCAACAGCCAGCAAGGTGGACATCAACACCAACATGCTCAAGGACAAAGGTATGACAAAACCAATGTCCAGTGTCATTATTGCAAGAAATATGGGCACTATGCCAATGAATGTAGAAAGAAGCAAAATGACATGAAGAATAGGCAGAATGCTAATGTAGCAAAAGAGGAAAAGAACCCAAGTAATGTGATGTTAGCTTGTAATGTAGCACAAGATAAAGAAGATGATGTTTGGTTCTTAGATTTTGGATGTAGTAATCACATGACTGGAAACAGAGCAATGTTTTCCAATCTTGATGAAGAGGTTAAATCTGAAGTGACCACAGGGACTGATACTAAAATCTTTGTCAAAGGGAAAGGCAGAGTAAGTATTCGTGCAAGGAATGGGGAGAAAAAATTTGTCCCTGATGTGTATTATGTTCCAGGTCTGAAATGTAATCTTTTGAGCATTGGGCAGCTCATAAACAAAGGTTACAATGTTATATTCAAAGATGATGTGTGCACCATAAAAGATATTCCTCCAAGTAAGAAAATTATTGCTGAAATACAAATGACCAGCAATAGAATGTTTCCGCTCAAGCTCAACATTGACTTTAAAGGAAAAGGAAAGAGTATAGCAGCTGTAACACAAGAAGCCTTTCAGAAGGAAGAGAAAGATGTAAATTGGTTATGGCATCTGAGATTTGGACATCTAAATTTCGGAGGCTTGAATTTGCTGCACAGAAAAGAAATGGTAAGAGGTTTACCACTGATAGAGAAGCCCGACAGCCTATGTGAAGGCTGCATCTTGGGAAAGCAACACAGAGAAAATTTTCCTTCAGGGAAAAGCATAAGGGCAAAAGCACCTTTGGAGATAATCCACTCAGATTTATGTGGGCCGATGCAAACAGCATCTATTTCGGGTAGCAATTACATGCTGACTTTCATTGATGATTTCACACGAAAAGTGTGGGTTTATTTCTTAAAATATAAGAGCGAAGTCTTTCAGAAATTTCATCAATTTAAAGCTCTTGTAGAAAAATAGAGCGGACTGCACATTAAAGTCCTCAGAACAGATAGAGGAGGAGAATATATCTCAAAATAATTTCTGCGTTTTTGCAGAGAGAGTGGCATACACAAGCAATTTACCACCAGGTACACGCCGCAACAGAATGGAGTGGCTGAAAGGAAGAATCGAACCATAATGGAGATGGTGAGAAGCATGCTCAAGGCAAAGCACTTGCCGAATGAGTATTGGGCAGAAGCAGCAAACTGTGTTGTATACATTTTGAATAGATGCCCTACAAAAGCAATGATGAACAAAGTTCCAGAAGAAGCGTGGAGTGGCAGAAAACAGGGAGTCATCCACATGAGAGTTTTTGGGTGTGTAGCATATGCACACATTCCAGACAAATTGAGAAAGAAGTTGGATAGTAAGGGGGAGAAGTTCATTTTCCTTGGATATTGTGAAGATTCCAAAGGATACAGACTGTATAACCCATCCACAAAGAAGTTTGTAATTAGCAGAGATGTGCAATTCATCGAAGAAGAAGCGTGGGATGGAAGCATTGAGAAAACAGTCAATGTCAAAAACTGTTTATCTCATGATGAAGATGATGTAGATGTGGTTGAAATCAACAACCCATCTGTTGCACAACCTCCAGCAGCGCAAGGACAGCAAGGGACGCCTCAAGCGGCAATGAGAACACCCTTGAGAAGAAGCGGCAGTGGTTCACCGAGTACACCACATGGAGCAGAATTTAGTGCTTCATCAAGCACGGCTACACCAAGTGAACGAGGAACAAGATTCAGAAGCCTTAGAGAAATCTATGAGCAAGGAGAAGCAAACGAAGGTATGAATTCCTTATTTGCTTTGTATTGTCAAGTTGATGATCCTATTCATTTTGAAGATGCTATTAAAGATAGAAAATGGATAGAAGCTATGGATGAAGAAATTAAAGCCATAGAGAAGAATAGAACATGGGAATTGGTAGATCTACCAGAAGGTAAAGAAGTCATCGGAGTTAAATGGGTATACAAGACCAAAAGCAATGCTGAAGGAAAGATAGAAAGACACAAGGCCAGACTTGTTGTCAAAGGATATAAGCAGAAGCAAGGGATTGATTATGAAGAAACTTTTGCACCAGTTGCAAGAATGGAGACGATAAGAGCAGTGCTGTCCATAGCAGCACAAAATAAATGGAAAGTATATCAAATGGATGTAAAATCCGCATTTTTAAATGGAGTTTTAATGGAAGAGGTATATGTGGAACAACCTCTTGGATATGAGAAGAAAGGCCAAGAGCATAAGGTCTGTAAATTGAAGAAAGCTCTTTATGGGCTGAAACAAGCTCCAAGAGCATGGTACAGCAGAATAGATTCTTATCTATTGGAGAATGGATTTGAAAAGTGTGAGGGAGAACCCACCCTCTACATCAAAGAAAAGGATGGTAAGTTATTGATTGTTGTTTTATATGTTGATGATTTAATTTTTACAGGTAATGATGATTACCATGTTGAAAATTTTAAAACAGTCATGAAAGATGAATTTGAAATGACTGACATGGGTTTATTAAGATACTTCTTGGGAATAGAAGTAGAACAAGGTGAGAAAGGAATTTTTATTTCTCAAGCAAAGTATGTGAATCAAGTTTTGGAAAGATTCAACATGCAGGAGTGCAAAGCTGCAATTACTCCCACTGTAATGGGATTGAAGTTGAGTAAGAATGACAACAACAAGGATTTCGATCCAAGTTTATATAAAAGCATAGTTGGCAGCCTCATGTATTTGACTGCAACTAGGCCGGATATTATGCATGCTGTTAGTTTAATTTCCAGGTTTATGGAGAAGCCAAAAGAAGCACACTGGCAAGCAGCAAAGAGAATTCTGAGGTATGTGAAAGGAACAAAAGGATTTGGTATTTTATATACTACTTCAGAAAATTCAGAATTAGTTGGATACACTGACAGTGATTGGGCTAGAAGTGTAGATGATCGGAAGAGCACTTCCGGTTATATTTTTCATATGGGTTCAAAAGCCATTTCATGGGCTTCCAAGAAACAGCCTATTGTAGCATTATCTACAGCAGAGGCAGAATATGTGGCAGCTACAGCAGCAGCGTGTCAAGAAATTTGGATGAGAAGGATGTTGAGAAGTTTGTGCCAAGAACAGGTAAAGGGCACTGTGATTTATTGTGACAATAGCTCAGCTATCGCATTGTCAAAGAATTCTGTGTTTCATAAAAGAACAAAGCACATAGACACAAAGTATCATTATATCAGAGAATTGGTGAATAATGGTGAAGTTGTTTTACAGCATTGTAAAACAGAGGAGTAGTACGCAGATATTTTAACAAAGCCATTGGGACAGAAGACCTTTGAATTTCTATGAGAATGCCTGGGTATGATGAATAACCCAGCAGCTGACTTTAAGCGGGAGTGTTGAAAATATTAAAGTCACCTGCCAGCCTTGGGCAGTGACAAGAAGAAAAAAGTACAAAGGCAGCAGCAGCAACAGCAACAGAAATTGAGTGCGCAACACTCTGTATTGAAGAATGTTGGTGAATCCGTAAGGAAGAATTTAACTCTTGATGGGCCGCAGCCACAATTTCAGATGAAATTAACAGGTGATGGACAGAGCCGTTCTTCACAGTGGAAGGATGAAGATTTCTTGAAGATCTTTTCTACGGAAGAACATAGTTGTTTTTGGAGAAGAAATGGAGAAAGCCGTAGATCAGAACTACGGAGGAGCAGAACAAATTAAAAACCATTCATTTCGGGCTTTAAAGCCCTCAACAACCAAAGTTATTTTTGGAACAGTGTCTTGTTGATGAGGAGTTCTGCGATGCAATCGCAAATCGCAATCGCAATATAAATGATCCGAAGATCCAAGTGTCTTGTTGATATGGCGGAGTTCCGCAAAGCGGAACGGTTATATAAAACATACAACCGAAACCATATAATAATCGCCCTCACAACAGCGGAGGCCCGTGGGTCCACTTGACCACGTGGCGACACCTGAATGGAATCGCAGGAGCGCAATCGCAAGGATCAATCAGCAGTCCTTTGTTATGAGCCCCGATTGAAGGCCGGACCCCAATCCGGTTATGTACCACAACCTATTGGTAAATCGCATCCGGATCATTGATCGCAATCGGAAGGTTTTGTGTTTAGGGCCCGATTGAACATGGTTTAAAAGTGCGGACCCGATGGTAGAATACAGTGGAGTTAATAAAGTTCAATCGCATCCGCTTTCGGATTGCAATCGGAACTTATGTTGTGTGCACTTGTTTGATTGTTTGCGATTGCGATGTGGTCCCCACCTTCTATGGCGCGCATCGTATTTGTTTTAAAATTTTTAATATAGTTTGTGTAATGTTTTAATATGAGCGGCATATATAAAATGAAGAGGCCCGCGTGCCATTGTAATGCAACAGTATTGTTTTGTCTTTGGTCCTTCGCACAGCAGCGTGGAAGAGGAAATACACAGCAGTGTGTTGTATGTTGAAGACAGAGTATTGTTCTAGAAGAGAGACAGAGTTTTTTTTTTGTTTAGCACTGCGTCTGTAGCAGTCATACACTTTTGTTGTTATCCCTCTCTTAAGAGGAAGAATCTGTGTCATTCTTGTTTGAAATAGAAATTTGTTTTAAAGTCCTGAAAACTCTGTCTCCTGTCAAATTGTTTAAATTACTCTGTGTTGTAGAGGGGAGTTTATATTCTCTCTTCTGTTTGCTTGGAATTTCCAATAATTCCAACAATGAAGTATCACCGCTGTCTTTACTGCTAACAGGTCAGTACTCCAATCCGTAGCACCGTATTTACGTGCGCCTAGAAGAATATATATGATGGTCTTCCTTCACTCATTGGACTTCATACTGGTTGGGTACTCTAATTTACGTTTACTTGATTTATGCCCAAATGATCATACCGCCGAGGAATATTAAACACTTCTAATTTTTGTATAATGGGGTCTAAACTCTTTTATACTTATTACCTATCTCCTACTATGAGTTACCTTTTAGTTCTTTTTTGTTTAAGAAGACAACCTCCATTATTATGTTGATAATATGATTAACTTCATCAATTCCTTTCTACTGTTGTCTCTTATGAAATGGATTAGTACTCATCTATGCTGTGTCATTAAGGGAAATTATATGTTTTATTATGAATTTGTTCTGGATCAGTGTATAGATACATATATACTCTTCTCCATTGTTTCATTATGTGCCAAGTATAGGCCAAAATAGAAATTGACAAGAACGCTGTTAAATTTTCGTTCTTGGGAAATATAAAATTACTTGGATTTTATTTATCTGTAATTTCCTAGTGTACATGTTCTCGTTTTTTTTAATGCTTTTCTCCTTATATTTTCTTTAAATCTTAGAATCCTTTGTAGAAATGTTTTATCACGACTTTGTAGAGTTCTCGAGAGTTAATTTGTTATAATTTATTTCAATGCTCAATTTTAATAAGTCTTTAACTCTTAAACTACAGAATATAAAATCCTGGGGTTTTGGTACTCGCTAAACACTGGTTTTTATTGGTACTAGCTAATGTAGTGTTAATATCTGATGTGCATCCAATTCTGTACAAAAGAGGATTTTTCTCTTATTCTTTACCTGTGTTTCTTCCGTTAAATCCTCTATCATATATGCTTATTCGTCCTTCTATATATGTATTGTAATTTCACTTTCATTCCTCTATTTATCGAATTGAAAGTTACTGTTAATAGTTAGTTTAATCAATGGTTAATGGACAGTGATAATATTGGATTAAGCATATTAATACTTGTCTTGTTTATTTGTTTTTAATCAAAACATATATTGTAGTGTTAAGTAATTTGAATTGGACACTCTATCATATTTCTTAATTAACTATAATAATACATGTTTGGCATAAATTAAAGTACTAAAATTTCATCATCACATTCTAGAGATGCCATAATTAAGAATAAGTAGCACTAGTAGGTAATACCCATTAAGGTAAAATCATAACAAAATTTGTTTTTAACCATATTAACATACCATCTGTCCATAATTATAATTCTGCACTAATTCATCAAAATTTCATAGCAATTCATTTCGATTCCAACCCCCTTCTCTCACTTAGTAATATACAATACTAATTTAGAATCTACATAATAAAGAGAATGAATTATGTAATTTTACGATAGAATCATACTAACTGGACAAGGCAATTTTACCTCCCATCCATGAGCTTATTCCTCCAAGCTCTTCCTCGAGAAGAGACCTCCACCCCTAGAACTAAAAACCTCTTGTCATCCTAGTCAAAGAACTTTTATGCCTACTTTCTCCCAACATAGTTTCTATAAAGGTGTCTTGTTATTCTAGGTTGTTGTTTCGCATAGCCTATGATTTTATTTTGTTCTTTCACAAAAGTTTATTATTTCTTCCCTAAAGCTCGTTTTTTCCACAACATTGATTTTCCTACCCCTTCTAAGTGTATTTTCCTCCTCACTGGGGTTTTATTAGATACTTCTCTCCAATTAAATTTTAACTTTAATCATTTTCTTACTCTCCAAGGGTTTTTCTTGGAGAATTGGGAAAGTGCAAATATTCTATCCTATCCATGTGGATTGGAATTTAGGATATTTTTATATTGTCTTTTCCAAATTAGTATGCATTTTTCTCAATATTATTAATATCAAATATTTCTTATAGCATTATGAATGTTTCTTAA
Source organism: Pinus albicaulis (assembly GCA_034641835.2). Lineage (NCBI taxonomy): Eukaryota > Viridiplantae > Streptophyta > Pinopsida > Pinales > Pinaceae > Pinus > Pinus albicaulis. The sequence continues at coordinate 182,959,643 of CM076580.1, forward strand.
GTCCACATAGTACTTTTCATTTCTACAATAATTAAAATCTACAACATAATGAACTGAAATTATGGGATATTAAATAGTCCCCCTCTAAAAGAAAAATACCATCCTTGGTGTTAGTATATATTCATTCACTTCTTGAATAGACTTCGATCAGATTCCTTCACACTATCTTCTCTTTCCCATGTAGCTTCCTCAGGTGTAAAGTTCTCCCACTGTACCTTCACCTGAGTGACGGTTCTATTATGGAGCATCGTTTCTTTTTTCCCTGAGATACGAAGTGGCTCTTGAAGAAAGTCCCCTTCGGGTTCCAGCTTTATCAAATTCAAGTCAACCACATGAGAAAAGTCATGAACATATTTCTTTAACAATGATATATGAAAAACATTATGCATTCTAACATGACTAGATAGAGCCAACTGATACGCCACTGGACCCACTTGATCCAAAACATCAAAGGGCCCACAGAATTGGGGAAACCACTTGGAAAAATTTCCAGTATTGAGGGTACTCTTTCATGGTTTAACCCTCAAATAGGCATGACTCAAAACCATAAATTCTTTATGTGTTATGTTTTTGTCCGTATAAATTTTTTGTCGGTCTCGAACTATCTTGATGTTTTGTTGAATTTTTTGTACTGTTTGCTTCATCTCATGTAATTCCTCTAGTCCAAGGAACAATTTTTCTTCTGATTAACTCTAGCTAAGTGGTGTATCGTGTTTTCTTCCATATAGAGGCTTCATAGCTATTATTAAATGAAAATTATTCCAAGTACAGAAAATCCTCCCACTTTGTGTGCCTATACGTTACATACATGCGAATAATGTATTCTAATATCTAATTTATTCTTTTAGTCTGACTGTATGTCTGGGGATGGTATGCTGTGCTAAAATTCAGTTTTGTCCCCATCCCTCCAAACAATTTTTTCTAGAAATTTGAGGTGAACTTTGCTTCTCTATAAGAGATTATCATCTTTGGTATCCCATAAATATTGAAGATTTCGTTCATAAAAACATTGGCCACTTGATTTGTCCCAAAGGTATATTTCACATGAATAGAATGTGAAACCTTCATTAGCATGTTCACTACCATCATAATGGAGTCATGTTGGTGCTTAGTCTGTGGTAACCATATTATAAAATTAATCAATTTTACTTCCCACTTCCATTCTAGAATTGGCAGTGGGTTTAGCAATCCTGCAGGTGTTGATTTTCCACTTTTACTTATTGCCACTATAAACATCTTGTCAAATAATCTCTTGTATCTTTCTTCATTCCTATCTAGAAATAGTTTTTTCGTAATTTTGTCACCATATTTTGATATCCCAGATAGCCTGGCTAAGGTCTCTTATGGTTTCATCCATTATCCTTTGTTTCAAAATAGGTACGTTAGGAATATACAACCTCTATTGATAAACAACTAGTCCTTTATGGTTTATTTCATACCCCGAAATCCCCTTCTGATCTATTTTCAACTACAATTCCTAATACCGGGAGTCTTGGGACCATGCCTTCGAAAAATACTCTTCAAAATATATCTTTACATGGATACCCATGTTGGATAACACAAGACAAGAGTGTCTACTTAAGGAATCTAAAATTTTGTTTTATTTTCCCTTAATATGTTTTATTTATATGTCAAATTCGCTAAGAAAAGCTAACCCTCTAGCTTCTCTTGCATTCAAATCTAGTTGGCTAAAGAAATATTTCAAAATAATGTGGTCAATCATTAATACAAAATCTTTTCCCAGCAAATAATTTCTCCACATTTTCAACACATGTATGACAACGACTAATTCTAAATAAAAAACTGCGTACTTTTGCTCATGTTTTTTCAATTTTCTAGATTCATAAGCTATCACAACAGTTTATTGTGATAACACTCCTCCTAGTCCTTCTATACAGGCATCAGTGCACATTGTAAACTCTCTAGTTGCATCTCCAATTTTTAGGATATGGGCTATCGTAAATTTTTGTTTTAGCTTCTCAAAGCTTTCGTGACACTTGGTTTTCCATTAGAATTTCACCCCATTTTTTTGAGGAGAGGTAATGGGATAAGGTAACGTGGAAAATCCTTCCACAAATATGGGGTAATATCCAGCAATCCCCATGAATGAACATATTTTTGATACATCTCTGTGTACTCGCCAGTTCAAAATTTCTTGTACCTTTTCTGGGTCTACTGCCAACCCCTCCTTGAAGATAATATGTCCCAAATATTGAATCTCTAGCCTATAAAAATCACACTTTATGAGTTTTACATACAATTTTTGTTTTATTAGTGTTTGCAGCACTACTCGAAGGTGTTCACGGCGTTCTTCTTCACTCTTAGAATACACCAGGATGTCATCAATGAAAACTAGCACAAATTTTTTGAGAGATTTGTGAAGGACACTATTCATGTGACACATGAAGGTATTAGGGGAATTATTGAGACTTAAAGGTAGCAAAATGAACTCGTCATTCCCATAATGGGTCTTAAAATCTATCTTGTGAGTATCTTTGTCTTTTATGTTGTAATATTCCCAAATGGGGAAAGCAGCAATATAGTGCATAAACAAGGAAATAGCAGTGTAAATAACCACATCAACAATGGAGACCAATACGGTGTCATAAAATTATGTATAACAACACCAAATCAGTACAAAATAGTGAGGCATAAGTCATATGAAATGAGGAAACAAGTCTCCCATAGACAATCACTCCCAAAAGTGAGATGCTACTACAATACAAAATGTTAGAGAGCTGCTACAACGTAGTCATAACATGCATAAATACTACTAGAGATAATTAAATGATACAAGTATAGTTATATATGCCTAAAAATATGTTATACAAACATATATAGGCCCTATATCACCTTTCCAAGACAATTGAAGAGGATTTCTGGAAAATGCACACAATGTGGCAATGTAAGCTTCAGCCTTAGGGCTGAAGGTATGTTGCAACAACAGAAATGAGAAGATATGGATGAAGTTGATGTAGAATCATACATCTCTTCTCCAATAGATCCCTCGAATGAAAGGATGCCTCCTCCACTAAATAAATCACCTCCCAAAACATACACTGCGACCACCACTGCAACTCCTCCCTAAAATAACGCAGATATGGAATGAAACTGCATTGTAGGGGAAAAATACTCCATGTCTTGATGCCAAATATATAAATAAATCCCAAGGGTCTTCTTTACTGGCCTTTCAATGGAAGGAAACCTTCCTCCATTGGAAATCTAGCTCAGAAAAGACCCAATGCAAACCTCCACTGTTGCACCCTGCAACACAGCACAACTCTGAGCAAAAAATGCGTTTTTGAAGAAAGCTGAAGCTCGGCCTGATGCTTGATAGTGGGAATGTAGTGCAATACTATTCCTAGAGGCTTCTCAAGGAAATAGGTGGGATTCCCAACTAGGAACACCTTGTGCTAAACAACACTTGCAATCTTAGCTAAACATCTGAAGAGAGCAACAAGTCTAAACAAACCATATATAAATAATAATCTAAAACATGATTCAATATCGTTGTGATCATATTCCTTATATAATTTTTGAGCATCCTAACCGTATGCCCCAATCATTTAAGTCACTACTTCCATGCAAAGAGTCTCCAACCCAAACTATGTTGTCCCTCATTGAATACCACTCCTCCATAACTGCATTGTTTGATTTGGTCAAAGTTGAGCTAGTCTTCATGCTCTAGGCCCTTTTCACACCTAAGGGTCTTCAATCTAGCTTTTTAGATGACCTCCATTCACACTAGGAGTGTATTTATTCCTATTAACGATATTTATGGGTCTCCATACCGTCTTATTCCTCCAAACAATAAGAGAAACAAAATTTTAATATTCCAATTAGATGTATGCTAATTTTGGAATATTAGAATCCTCCCCTCCAAAAGGTTCTTTGTCCCAAAGAAACTACAAGGATAGAATTGAAGAGCCTCTCTTCTTCCTCCTATAGCATCCACATATGACAAAGTCCTCCAATGAACAAGATGTTGTCTCATCAATAAGTCTCCAATTTTCTCCTCCCAAGTATAAAAGTTAGATTTTGGTGATAATTCCAACTAGCTATCATCATGAAGAAGTGGGATATCCATGGAGGGAACTATATGTGCTCTAGAGGCCTTCTTGAGGCATGAAATCAGAAAATGAATGGGAATCTTCATCCCCATGTGAAGCTCCAAGCCACAAACTATCATCGATACAAAATGAGTCACCCCCCAAAATGGTAATTCATGGAAAATATCCTCCACCTTTGGCTCCTGCAATGTAGGTGGGCTGCATATATGAACATGATAGACAAAATGGCCTACCTCACACTGTCTCTCCCTCCACTTATGAAAAGTGTAGAGTGGTTGCTGATTTTGGGCTGCAATAATGTCGCTTTCAAGAGGCAAGAATAAAACTGGACCTTAAATGATCCTCTATCTATATTCATGAATCATGTTGGCCCAAACCATCCCATATACAATGTGTTATCACTCTAGTAATTCTAAAGTTGTGATATTTTGGTTTTTAGTCAAAGAACACTAGAGGTAACCACAAACCAAATTCAAACTCTAGGATCTAGCCTTCCGGGGTTCAGAGAGGGCTGTCTCTTTAAAATTTAACTTTGTTTCAAATTGTAAATATTAAGCTAGTTATGAAAGTACAGCTTTGGTTTAGTTTTGGTAGATTTGGTGGGAAAAATCACTTGAAAGGATGGATAGTGGGAAATCTATTTGTCCATTGGGCTAAGGAGTCAAAATCAAGCAAACAGGACTAGGATGAAAGAAAAAAGGTCAAATGTTTTCAGGGCAAGATAGATAACCCTTGAAGACCTTGAAAATTTGTTTTTATGAGGTGGTATGATCAGGATAAAGGGCACTTAAGAATCATTTGATCCGAAAAAGGTAATAGGAATAGGTAAAACGAGAGAGGGAGAAATTAATGGTTCCCTACACTAGAAATCATAGGAAAACATATAAATGATAACTAGTTAAAAACATGATGCTTTTAAAAAATCCTATAGTAATGCTTCTAGTTATACATTCATATTTAGAATAAACATAGATGGATGCATGTAACAAAGAAAGATAAAAATGAAAAGTGAGGAAATACTTCACTCCAAATAGCTCATCACAGGAATCCTGAAGTATGATGCCAATTGTTTTGATCCAACCTTCTAACTCGAAATTTGACACAAAAAAGCTTTGAAGTCCAAGAAGAAATGACTATAACAATCCAAACAATTTTATTCCACACAAAATACTTCTAAAGATGAAGTATTTATACATATTTATTTACAAAATATCCTAAAAACTTCTAGGAATTATCTTAAGAAAATAAAATATATTTACAACAATAATAGAGACAGCTACTTAACAAATCAGCAAGTTGTCCTATTTATCCAAAATAAATAGAAACTATTGAGAGGATAAGATGCAGTTGGCTACCTTGGTGTCCTCCTTGTTGGATCTTAGATATTTTTTGGAATCTAATCTTCCTTGTTTGATACTCTTTCTCAGTTACTTTTTATTCACTGATACTCGTTAACCATAATAAAAAACCATTTACTACTGTAAAAAAAAAATCTGTTTTGACTATAAATTAGAAAACCATTTTCTTCCTTCTTTGATATGTCTGTCTTTTATCCTTCATTATAAATCTATGAGTGCTTTCCAATCCTTATCTTTAGGAATTTTTATTTTCTTTAATTTCCTAAAGTTTTCATCAGCTTCAATATATCTAGCAAAGGTTGGCTTGGTGATAAACAATTGTTTTATCTCATCTTGCAAGTATAATAAATCTTCAAAATTCTTGAGTAACACTTTTCCTGTTGGTATGCCTTGGCCTTTATTTACCTGTTCTTTTGAAAACTCTCTAATATTCTGATCATAGTCATTTTGAAGCATTAGTTTATCATTAATGACCATAATATCAGGCAGTCCTTTTTGCCTCAAATTTGTAAACTTAACCATAAACCTGGTTATGGTAGTATTCATACTCTCACATTTTTCTTCTAGTTGCCTCATCAGATTCTTCTTTGTGGTAAATTTCATAATATCTAGGATAGTTTCAGTTCTGTCTGTAATCTTGAGTTCTTCCAATTCTTGTCTCTGTTTTCTATTAAGGAAAGTGATTAGCCTTACAACTTGCTCTAGTTTGTCAGCCAACTCAATTTGAGTCTTTTGAATTTCTTCTTGTGCGTTTAGTAATAACTCTCTTTGCTCAAAAATTACCTGAATTTAAGGCCATACATCATGGATGGCTTTAATGAAATTGTTCCAAGGATGATTTTTGATGTATGATATTTGTTCCTTTTTTTTTTCTAAGTACAACTAATTCTATGAAGTATGAGAGTTACTGTTACAAAATTGCCACAGTGTCATCTATGTGAGCCTGAGCACTGGGCTTGATAGACATGCTGAACAAGAAAAGTCTGGACTGCTCGAAATTAGGAAACCAGTCCTTTGGAGATCAGTTTGGCCACCCTTGGAGGGGAAACCGGCCTACAGTTTATACAAGAGAACTTAACAGAGAGAAAAAGACGAGAAATAACAATCAGCCTTTACAGCTGCGGGTTGAGACAAAGAAACAAAAAATTCCAACAGTAATTGAGCAGAAATACCAGTAGAAGCTGGGAGCTGGGTTTATCACTGAGCATGTGTTGGAGAGGGAGGTTCTTCCACAACCCTGCATGGGTATTCATCTGCACTATCATTCATAGCACCCTTGAGGGCGCCTTCCTAGTCTGAGACTCCATCCTTCTCGCGCGGCGCGTCCTCTGCATGGTGGACAGCTCCAGCTGGTGGAACTGAGCTTTTGGGGAGGCTTGAGACAGGAGGGGGCAGGGGGGAGGCCTCAGGCGAAGGAATGGGGAGAGGAGACTCTTGTCTAAGATTTACCGTGATATAGGCTATGACAATGGGGTTGTCATGAGAACACTCAAAGCGGAACTTAGCACGCTGAGAGGTTTGATGAATGGGCAGGCGAACAGAGCCATGGGATACGGAAGGGAATGTAGCAGTGGGAGTGTGAGCAGCAGGGGGAGGGGTTAGCTGAGCCAAACGAACATGATCATGATGACGCCTTCGACCTATGCCATGGCGCATTTCCTGAGGCTGAACTTGACTCTCTTCAATAGAAGAAGAACCTGAAACAGAGTTGGAGAGGGTTTGATAATGAGAGGCCAAACCATGACTAGTGCTGCACCTACTCCTCATTCTGTGTCGAATGCGAGGCATGGTGGCAGAGGCGGGAGGAGAAAAATTGCAATGGAAAGGGTAGGCAGGAGGCCCAAAAACACAGTGAGGGGAATTACAGCAAGAGATATCAGTCGACTCAGCGCCAAGAGGAGAAACGATGCCACATAAATCCATAGCTCATGCAAAGTGAGGGGGGTTGGCTCTGCAGGAGATGCTCTGGGAGAAATGGAGCCCTGGCAGTTGTTCAAAACAAGCAAGGAGATGGCATCAACGTTCAATGTGAGTGCTGGTGTTGGGTTCAGCATAGCCTTGAGGGCATGCGCTATTTAAAGGAAGCAGAGAGCCAGTGCTACTATCGCAGCGAGTTGAATAATCTGGAATGGACTCCATAACCAAATGAATACCCATGGCGAAATTAAGGAGCGTCTGCGCAGGATTTATGTCGTCGCAAGCTGGTGGATTAATGATCTCTTTAATGCATGTACAGGAGGCCATATGGCCACCCCATGCGAGCTCCTTTGGGAGACGTGTAGGGGCCAATGTCCCATCAGCCCATGCTTTCATCCACATCCGGAGATGATATTTGTTCCTTTAATGTCAATTCTTTCTGCAATTTCTTGAACTCTTCATTCAGTCTGATGAAATTTTGTTCATGTGTCTTTGCATTTATCTAAGCTAATTTATTTGACTTCTCAAGATTTTCTACCATCTTTGTCAACCTATTAATCTCATTTGACTTTAAAGAAATTTCTTCCATTGCTTTCACTATTTTGTTGGCTTCATCTGTATGTTGAATTGCTATTGTTGATGATTCAGTAGCTGAGGTTGTGGAAGAAGTCACTGATACTGCAGTAGCCAGTGTTCTTTGGGTGCCAACTTTTCAGATAAAGTTGAAGGCATTGCTACAGTAATAACTGGAATAACTGTAGGAAGGTTTGGTTCTTTCACTGTTTCCTTTTCTTGGACAATTTTTTCCATATGTATTTCCATCTCCTTAACCTGAGATATCAACTAAGGAATTAAATTCATCATGTCACCTTTTTCACTCTGTTTCTGGATTATTTCTTTTGTTTGAGGATGTTCACTTTGAGGAACTTTGATCTATTTCCTCAAAGCTTCTATATCTTCATTTTTATTTTTCACCAATAATTCTGCTGCTTTGATATTAGCAGGGTCATATCCCACCTGCAAAACTAGTTCTTCTAAGGCTTTTATCCTTAGATTCTTAGCATACAATGAGGCTTTGTCCATCTTCATCTGATCTTGCATGTTGGAGATGGTGTTTTAGAGCTTTTGAGCACTCATGGATTTATTTGTGACAGTAGAATATAACATTTCGGAGGTCTGTCTGTGGAACTCAATTTGATCAAGAGCATGGATCTTATCTCTCTGGACTTCAAAATCAACTTTATTATAATCTGCCACTGTCTTAGGGTATTTTACTGTGGGCTGCAACACTGACATGATTAACTTTTGATTAGAATAATCAAATACAGAAATGAGCCTATTTTGCACACTTGAAGTCTGTTTGAGATATTGAGAATACATATTATTCTTTATCTCTTCATTCTTCAGCTTAATCTGCTTATATTTCTCTTTAATATCCAAATCCTTTTCCTCAGCTACTTGTGAGGAAGAGGCTTCCATGCTTTGTTGTCTTTCCATCAAATGTGAGCCTTCATTGTTGATTTTTTCTTCATTCTGATTTTTAGTAGTTGGATCATTGATAATCATAGTAGCAACATTTGTCTCTTGGAAAATCTGTATTGGTATTTAAAGGCTATGTTTCTTCCACATCTATTGTTACTTTTCCTTTTCCTGCTGAATCTATTTTGGGCCTTTTTTTATATATGAGCTTGAAATTGGTTTCAGTTGTAGTTTCTACCACATAAGCTCCTTCTTTCCTTACTCTTTTAATGGACTTTTCTGGCTGATTTCCAGTCTCTAAGGTATGACTAGTATTACCTTTGTTCACCACATCTATTAAAGTGTTTTCAGTCCATTCAATTTGATTTTAGAACTTTTCTATTTCTAGTTTAGCTTCATGTTTGAAGGGTTTTAACTTGCATTTAACCCTTAGCTTACTCAGGATCCCTTGTGGATCATAATTCCAATGAAAACTTTCTTCAAATTTATATTCCAATAACTAATTTGCTACTTATTTCTCTGCATCCCTGTGATTGCATACGAATGGCCCTATCTGATTCTTTAGTTTGAATTTGGTTTTCTTCTTAACTTCCATGAAATTTATGGAATCAGAGTTTAGGATCTGCTTGATATACTCCAAGGCAAAGATCCTCATTGAAGGATGTTTGAGTAACTTGTAAGGTAACAAGTTTGACCCAAAGACTTTGATCTTAGTATATTTTTCATACAAATACTAGTCACCAACCTTACTCTGCTCTCATAACGTTAATACCTTTTTCATTTCTTCATTTATTCTTGGCTGCTCTGTTTTGGTCAACATTGTGATCACTAGATGTAAAAATAACTCTGAAAATTCTGAATAACTGAAATCTGTGCATTCTTTCCTCAGCAAGGATGTCCATAAAATGACAAATAGAGGATTTCCCTCTGTGTCAAGTTTTTGGAGAGTAACTGGAAAATTTTCTAATTGGAAGTATATAAACATATGGATAAGGAAGGAAGTATATCTGAATACTCCCTCAATTTGCAAATTGGTCAATTGATAATGAATACTATCAGCAATAAAACCAGCATAATCAAATATTACTGATGGGGGTTGACCTGGGGAGAAAGTGGATAAGAATCCAAAGATGGACTCATCTGTGTGTTCATCAGTAAAATATCCAAGGATGAATAAAAGCATGGAAATCACATGTCTTGAACCTTAGGGAATTTAACGGTAGAATATGGGGGATTTAGCTTAGGAATTTCTACATGGAGAGGCATAAATTTATGAAAAATCATGAACCTATTGGGAAAATCTAGGCTAATATATAATTTGGTGAGGACCTCTATAGACAAAGGGACTACTTGGGGGGCGGGCTAAAGCTGCAACATCTAGTTAATTGATTCTGCAGTAATGTTGAAAAGAACTTCCTTTTTGGCATTTACAATGGCTCTTTGCTCAGGAACATAATACTCCTGACACAATCTAATGACCTCCTGACATGGGTGAGTTAATGGGACAAAGTATTTGGGCAAATGAGATTCCAAAATACGGATCTCTTCTTCATTATCTATTAACTTTTCATAGCACCGGTTATGGATATCTAGTAGGTTAAATTCAATGGTGGGATCTGCTATCATGTAATCAATATCAATTAATTGGATGTGTTCAATATAAATAACAGGTGGTTGAAGAGGATTTACAAAAATAGAAGTGTTTGAAGTCATGGTAGGGGTAGGTTTAGGTACTTCGCAACCTTCAGGCTTGCTTTTACTCTGCTTTTTAGGCATTTTGATATAATTTCGTAAGTTTAGACAGTTTGCAGAAGTAATTTTCTTTAGAAGAGGGTTTCTTGGATAAATTTAGCAAAGTATAGCTTTTTTCTTTGGGATTTCTTTTCAATTAGGTCCGTGAAAGCATTTAATAGGCTTTTCACTAGTTTAAAACAAGAAACAAGTGTTTCTTAAGTATTTTAATGGAAAATCGGGCTAAAAACCCTTTTGAAAAGGGTCACAAAAGCTTAGGATACCTGCAGAGGTTTTCTGTTTCAATTTAAGCTTGAAATAGTTCATCAAAGTGTGAAAAACTCCCAAAGTTCTTCAAAAGTTGTGCATAGCAGAGAAATAGGGTTTCTGGAAAAAAATTGACAGGGTTTGGCTTGTTTTTGGTGCTTTTTGACAATTTTTATTAATTGATTTTTTAACTCTAAGACTGTTTTTGTTATTAAAATGTCTTTCAAATCGATTGTTGGTTCAAACCTTTAGAAAAATACCTATTGTAATGCAGGTATTTGGATTCGAAAGAGTTTCAAAGGTTTTTGAATGAGATGATGACTTCTGTAGCTTTTCTGGAGCAAAGTACAACTCCTCGGTAGTCTTTAAAGGTCACAGGGTAGATATTTGCAGGTTTTGGGTGCATAAATGGTGGAAAAATGATATTTTTCAGTCGGGAAGGCGTGAGCAATAGGTTAATTCATAGAATAGAAATGAAATGAATTACATTTCGCAGGTTTAATATTTATTTTGGTTATGTTACTTCGGCATTGAATGATTGTCACATCGGCAAGAAGGGTGGTTTTAGAATTCAACAGACCAAAATAACCAGTGGTTATCGCATGACATTACGGCGGTAAGAGGTTTTGGCTTGAACCCACATGATCCAATAAGAAAAGGGCACGTGGAGGAGAGATATAATTACAAAACAACCCATTTCACACACGTTTGGCATGGGGGTGACCGCGCAAATTTTCCACGTGATATCAGATGTCAACCGTCGGATCTGGGCTTTGCATGCAAACGGTCTAGATCAGTTGGGAAGGTGCACCGGAATGGGTGGTGGGACTAGGCTCTATATGTGTGGTGGGTTATAAATTTTTTAGAAATAAACGTTAAATATGTTTAAACTTTAGTTTATATGATATGGTAGAGGGGGAAAAAGTATAATATATATCTAAATTCAAACATTTATGAAATGTTTTAATAATACATATGTGGGCACCGGTTATATTATATAGTTTTTTCAAATGTTTTTTGCATTTGTTTGAAAACTATAGGGGTGGGATATTTGTTTATGGATAGGTTTAGACCAATGGGATAGTTGGGCGGGGATTTTTATATTTGTGCACATGGGGATATTTAACATTGGTCTAAACTTAAAATAATGTGTTTTGTGGGTTTATTTAAATATAAGGGAATTAAGATATACGAGAGGGTGTAGTTTAGGGGTTTAATATGTTTAGTTAGAAGTTAATATGAAAAAAGGGTAGTGAAATGGAAACAAAGCACATATTACCTCTAAGTAAAGTATAAAAATAAAGGATTGCTCATCTTTGTTGTATTACTTCACTTATACTAAGGATAAATTCTTTTTGAGGGTTTTATGAATTATTTTGAAGGGAATGAAGTTAATTATTTTAGGATTTCAATTTTACTAAGTAAAAAATGTGTTTTTACTTAGGAAAAATGGATTATAATGTATGAATGAAGGATAAATGCTGATAAATATGGGTTTAATGTAGAACTCAATATTTTTAACTAACCAGTTATCGAGCCTTGGGTTCGGTCCCAAAAAAATTCAGAGAAATTCTCTGAGCCTTTTTTACTGATAGTTTAGAATAGTGAATACTTGTAGGGAAGGGGAAATTAGTGATTTTTCCCAATGATTCTTTATTACATGCTTTCTCAACTACTTTCTACCTACCCAACTTTATTTCTAACATTTTTTCTTCATTTTTAAGGTGCATTTAGGCTCGCAACCTTAAAACATTTTTCTTTCAAAGCATAAAACTGTCTAAATCTACCTTATTTCATCCGAGGGCTCAGATTAAACTATTGAGCTCCTCATTATTATCTACCTATCCACTGATTTGTCAAGTTTAAACTGTTTGAAAAATTTTTATTCTCTATCTAAAATATGAAATTGAAAGCATGAAAATTTAAGATTAAACTGTTTAACTGATCATGGATTATGACATTTATTGACACTCTGCACAGAATCACTATTCTTGCAGTAAAAATTAAAAGTAGTGGCATTTGGATTTGCTCACTTTGAGGTCTTATTTCTCTTTTTTTTTTTGGGGTCTATATTTTTATAAGTCCTTTGATCTTTCTTTTAGGACTTTTTACCCTCTTTTTGGCTTTTTATTATTTTTCATTTTTTTGAAATATGGGAAAACAACTTGCAGAAAGGAAGGTATGTACATATTTACAAGACTATCAAAGTCAATTCAAAATTTATGAACCCTATTATTATAGGACCCTAACACAATGAATAGGATATTATCACAATATGAAATCCAAATGAGAAAGATGATAAAGGCTTCATGTAGTGCTGGTAGGTACCAATAGTTTCCCCAGTGGTCACAACGTAGTTTTTCTAACTGTTGTTTCAAAACATAACATGGCAAGCTATCTCCCAACAAGTTGCTAGTTGTGCACGTCATCTCATCTATTAGAAAATAGTAAATGGAATTGTTTATCCACTGAGAATACAAATAATAGTACGTCACTTGCCCAAAGCCATTCAAGAGATGGCTATCCCCATCACTGATGTTGGTCCCAAAATGACCATGAAGCCCAAATAGAGGCTTTCCCTCTTGAGAAGAAATGCACTGTATAGAGATGGTAAGAGAATGAATGAGCCCTCCCTAGTGGTATGACATATCTCCATGAAAAGGAATGAACCATGTGCTGCATGAAAAACCTTCTTCTTATGCTTGGATATCCAAGTCAATAAGATCATATCATGATAATAGATGTCTAAATCCACTAATCCATCATTCTCATCTCCTAATTTTCCATCAAGTGCATCATATGTGAATTGATCCTGGGAACACTCCATCAATAAACCCAAGCTCCCAAGTAAAACCGTTGTTCGCCTTTGTAATAAGGCTCCTCTCATCTCATAGCTCCATTATTTGACATGCCAAATGCCAAAGTCATCTACCATAACGCTGCTATATATGGGAGATTCCTTCCAAAGTGGAAGTACCTCCTAATCCTCCAAATCTAAGGAGTATCCCCTATGCACCATGATGGTGCCATCACCTACTCTTGCAACATCATGCAAAGTATGGGAGAAAATCAACCCATACTCTACCAATAGTTTCCAAAGCAAAAAAAACTCTTGTTGCCCCTCACACCATCGACATATATACCATGGAGAAACAATATAATGGTTGATATGAAAGATATCACATCACCCCAATACACCCAAACTCCTTGTTGCCATATGATGCAAGTACCATGCCAAGTCCCAACCACCAACATACCCTTTGGAGTAGGATATGACACATGTTGACCAAACTATTTCAAGAGTAGCCAGCATAGCCTTGCTTCATGCTGCCCTCTGTCATAGATCTGCAAGTGGATCTCTAGCCTCTTGCTCATAAACACCGCCCATCCAACCAATGGTGAGTGTTTACTATCATGCTCCCAATGGGTATTTCTCCAATGGAGAATACCATCCTCTCAAATCAGATTTCTATCTTTGCATTTCATGGGATGTTGAAATGGAATCTCCTGGAGATCTTGAAATGATTACCACTCATCAATGACCAAGTTGACCCCATAAGGATCCAAATAAGATGTAGGAAAAAACTTCCCATTAATATGTCAAGTGCTCATCAATGAGTATCCATCATAATAATGGAAGATGCCATCCATCATAAGATGTCCTCCATCAACCATCTGTCTATCAACTGCTACACAAGTGTGTTGGTCATCAGAATGTCCCAATATTATTTGGGCCCCCAACTCATCACTGTTGCTCAATGACAGCGCTGCTGATCTCCATGATGGTGCATATGTTGTCCCATGATCATGCTCAGTGCTGAACATATAGTTTTGCATTGGGATATTTAGGACAATACTCATCCTATCCTCCAAAAATATACACTCCAACCCCAAGAGTTGTGTGCAGCTCAACAATGATATACTAGGATGAATATATATCTCCTCTTTGATCTTGTCAAGGGTCCTATGTGCAGTGATAGTATGCTACTCCAAATCAGTAGTTTATCTTGACCATAGGTCATGCAATGGCATGTCCCCACAACCTTCCATAAGATGTCTTGAAGTAATAGAAAGTGGAAACATTTGCATACCTTGGTTTTTCTTGGGAACATATTGTACTGCTACAAGGGTTCCTCCCTCCGGTGTGATGGCTTCCCCAACTAATGATGATGATGGCTACTCTTCTATGACTACACTAGCACAGGTATAAGTCCCCTCCTCCTCATGCATCTCCAGAATAGTGCATGGGACTCTATATGTCAAGAGATCAAGACCACTTTGCAAGGGTGCAAGTGTTCTTTCTCCTAATGCAAGTTCTCCTGCAGCAAGTAGTGGTGGAAGTTTCTATTCCTCTCATTTTCTTCTATCAAACATCTTGATCAACCTTTGAGTAAAATTTTCATATGTGGTCACATGTGCATGACTCAAATGGATGAACCACCAGATTTTTTCTTCACTCTTAAGGTGTAGCGCTACAATCTCAACAACTTCTCTTTCTACTACTGGAGGTAGCAGGAAGAATGCATCCAAATTCATTCCCCAATCTCTTGCTGTGCATGTGGATGACCCATCAAATGTAGACAAGAGAAATCTATTGTTGCAAGGTCTTCTTTCTTATTTGATCTGAATGAACTGCGGGAGAGTTAAATTCTCCTTGAAATCTCTTGCTTGAGATCTATATTCTGCAAGATAATCACTTAAAATATCATGATCTAAGTGTCCTCCATATCCATGCTTTTTCCTTCTTCTTCAAAATAAAAGGGCATAGTGGATTGCTTTGGAGCTCTATGCAATACCGGTTTTTTCTTTTGCTGATAGGAAGTACACGGGCTTTCCTCATATTGAAACCCTAATGAGGTCTCATTGTTTCTCTCCATTCTTATTTGCATAACCTCCTTGGAGAGGTTCTTCATAGATCTAAAAAGTGATGAGACAAAGCTCATTCCTTCCATATTTGTAGATCTATTTTCTTCTTCATATAGAATATTGGATGAAACTCACAGGTTGAGCCAATATTATGCTCAGATACCATTGTAATATTCTCAAATGGGGAAAGCAGAAATATAGTGCATAAACAAGGAAATAATAGTGTAAATCAAGAAATAAAAAATGGAGACCAATATGGTGTCATAACATTATGTATAAGAACAGAAAGTTAGTACAAAATAGTGGGGCATAAGTCATATGAAATGAGGAAACAAGCCTCCCATAAACAATCACTCCCAAAAGTGAGATGCTGCTACAATAAAAAATGTCGGAGCGCTACTACAACACAGTCATAACATGCATAAATACAACACTATATCATAAAATGATAAAAATATAATGATATATGCCTCAACAGATGTTATAAAAATAGATCTAGGCCCTATATCACTTTTCCAAGACAACCCAAGAGGGTATCCAGAAAATGCACACAATGTACCAATGTAAGCTGAAACCCTAGGGATGAAGGTATGTTGCAACAAAAAAAATGAGAAGATATGGCTAAATATTATGTAGAATCCTATACCTCTTCTCCAATAGATCCCCTGGATGAAAGGATGCCTCCTCCACTGAAGAAATCACCTCCCAAAACATACACTGCAACCACCCTTGCAACTCCTCCCTAAATTAAAGCAAATTTGGACTAAAAATGTTTTGTACGGGATAAATTATCCTTTTCTTGATGCCAAATATATCAATAAATTCCAAGGGGCTTATTTACTGGCCTTCCAATGGAAGGAAACCTTCCTACATTGAAAAAATAGCTCAGAAAACACCCAATGCAAACCTCCACTGTTGCACCCTGCAACACAACACAACTCTAAGTAGAAACTGTGTTGTTGAAGAAATATGAAGCCTGGTATGATTCCTGATAGTGGGAATGTAGTGAAATACTCTTCCTAGAGGCTTCTCAAGGAAAGAGGTCGGATTCCCGACCAGGAACACCCTATGCTAAACAACACTTGCAATCTTAGCTGAACAACTGAAGAGAGAAGCAAGTCTAAACAGTCCATATACAAATAATAATCTAAAACATGAATCAATATGGCTATCATCCTCTTCCTTATATAAGTTGTGAGCTTCCTAACCCTAGGTCCCACTCATTGAAGTCACTACTTCCATGTAAAGAGTCTCCGACCCAAACTGTGTTGTCCCTGATTGAATACCACTAATCCATAACAACGTTGTTTGATTTGGTCAAAGTTGACCCAATATTCATGCTCCAGCCCCTTTCCACACCTAAGGGTCTTCAATCCAGCTTTTTAGATGACCTCCATTCACACTAGGAGTGTCTTTATTCCTACTAAGGCAATTTATGGGTCTCTATACCCTCTTATTCCTCCAAACAAGAAGCAAAACAAAATTTTATTATTCCAATTAGCTGTATTCTAATTTAGGAATAGTACATATGTGAAGTTATTGTTAACAAGTTCGAAAATCAATCTTTGTTAACATGGTATCTCCCCTCACTTGGTCAAACAAGTCAGCAATTCATAGTAGGGGATATCAGTTTTTGATATTTAACTTGTTCAGTTGTCTATAGTCAATACTAAGGGTAACATATTGTTTCTTGATAAATAAAATTGGGGCTCCCCACAAGGACACACTTGATCTGATATAGCCTTTGTTTAGAAGTTCTTGCAATTGCAGCTTTAAATATAATAGTTATTTTGTACTCATTCTATAGGGGGCTCTAGAAACTAGGGTAGCTCCTGGTACCAACTCAATGGAGAAATTTATATGTCTACGAGGGGGTAACTGAGGAATTTCCTCCGAAAACACATCCTAAAAGTCTTTGATTAATGGAATATTTTCTATAGTAGCATGTTCTGTGTGATGTTCAGATTATTCCACATGAAACATGTAAAATTGAAAGCATTTCCATGCTATATTTTTCAATTGCAGTGCATATATTTTTTGGACAGACACAAGTTTCAGTTTTCCTCTTATTACAACAGACTGTCCCTGCACATTTGTGCAATTCACTGTCTTTTATAAGCAGTTTATTACAACATTTTTTTGTTCCAACCAATCCATGCCGATGAATATGTCATAGAATCCTAATGGAAGGATGTTTAAGTTTAGGTATGTATAATACCCATTCATTTTTATAGGGCATTTATTTAATTTGTGAGTTTCCTTCCTCTTGGTGCCTGTAGAACTACAACATCCAAGAGTTCAATTTTTTTTTTGTCAGCAATATACACCTTTCCACTACTTGTGGGATAATATAACTTAAGCTAGCTCTAGCATCAATTAAAATAGAAACATGTTGGTTGTTAATGATACCTTTGATTTTGATCATTGTCTTTTGATGTTTAACTTGCTGATATTCTAATGTTGCATTGATTCATGGAATGTTCCTAGCCACATCTTTCACGATGGTTGCCTTATGTACTGCTTGAATATTTTGAATGGCAGGGGGGTTGTGTGGACAATCTGGTAGGAGGGGGTGTTCTCAAAATCCCCATAATTTCAGTGGCTCTTTTTATTCTCCCCTGTATCCCTCTTATTGTTCACTTCCATGGGCTTGGACCATGTGTGTGATTGTAATGGCTGAATTTCTCCACCATTGTTAAAAAAAATCATTGGTGATATTTGCCAAAATTATCTAGATAGCCTAGATTGTTAGAGCCATCCCCTTTTCTTTATTCTTCCATGCTTTAAGGTTATCATTCTGACTCTTGAATTGTTGATATCATAGCCGGGCCTTTCTAATAGCTTCATCAATAGTATTTGGGTTATCAAACTCAATTATATCTTTATATATCGATGGCCAATAGTTTAGGAACCTCTGCACTTTCATTTTTTCTTCTCTTATTTACAGTACATAAATAAGTTTGTGAATTTCATCACAAATTCATCTATGGTAGGTTGTCCCAATCTAAGCTCATGGAACTCTTTATCATGGTCATCATAATACCTTTTGCTAAGATATCATGATTTGAACTTGTATTGGAATTCTTCCCATGATAATTTCTTCTCATCTATTAAGTGTATGATTTTGGTCTCTTCGCACCATAGTGTAGCTTTACCCTACAATAGGTAAACAACCAGTCAAGATTTCAGGTTACTTCCATACACGTACACCTGAAAATAATTAACCATATTCAGGAGCTTGGCTTCCAAATCCTCCTCCCTCTCACCATCAAAGGTAGGAGGTTTTAACTTGCGAATATATCTCTGCAATTGCTTCTTATTTTTTTAGACTTGGAATATGCGTTTCTAGACTCTCCTTCACTGTCCAATTTTTATGAGTTTGTGTTGACCCTTTTTATTTTGAATTTTTCCTGTCCCCCCTCCTAGTGACTAGATTGGGAAGTTACCTCCCTTATCAAACACTCTTGTTCATTGTTGGATTCCAGTAGATGTTCATTACTAGTTCTTAACAGAACTAGTTCCTGCTACAAACTACTAATCATTCCCAAAATCTGGGAGTTTGTATATAGTGGAGTATCCCCCTGCCCCAGTTCCACATACAAATCTCTCCTATCTGACATGAAAAATTCTGTGAAATCTATTTGTACCTTATCTCTGAAACACAACCAATCATTAGCATCGTCATTCCAATAGAAAATAATTTGCACAAAAATAAATATAACAATAAAATTTAAGTTACAGACAACAGAAATTTTCAACCTATTACAATCCATACTATGCCTAGTATTTAACTTAGGTTCTCATACCACTTGTCACATACCAAATTTTTTTTCTTGTTCCTTGGTTCTTAATCATCACTCGTTAGAGTTAATGAGACCTCGAAGCTACTCTCCCGCCAAGGCATAATTTCCTTATCTACACCCTACAAGTTTATTCCCCAATATGATCATATTATTCCTCTTATAGGTGTCTTTCTTATTATAATTTCAAATCCTTTATGACACTTAAAAGGTTTGAAAATATTCTTAATTAGAGACCCCCTTGGTTACCCTATAGATTGACTATAGATTCTAGTATTATATCGTTAATTGAAGTTATATAATATATTTTGTAACCCCTCCCCTTTACTATACTACTGCTCATCATGCACGGGGTAATCGTCTTGTTTGATTTCCTTTGTAAGGTATAGCATTGGGTTGTTGGTGAAATTTATTATGGCGCTCCCTCTTGAATATAATCCTTATTCCTTTTTTGGCATACCTTACACTGCTACCTTGGAGTTATGGCATCGTTCCATAAGGAAATCACTACAAATTTCACGTGGGCTATTTATACATGGCCATGTCATGGGTTTCTTCCTTCATGCGGGTTTCATCCATCCCGAGATAGGTGACGTGGATGATGGAGATTAATCCACATTTTATTGAGGGAGCATACCCTATCTACAAATGACAAGATCATTTCATTCACAAGTTTTCTTATTTCTCTCTTATCTAACTCTGAATTTTGGATAGATGTGGCCCTGGTTTATCTCTACCTATCGATGGTTGTCTTACTCCAACTTGTTCGCTGGTGCAACAATATATTTCCATGCATTTTGTGTTTGAAAAAAATTGGATAGGTACATGATTTTCCCTTCTTGGTGGCAGAACAATAAATACCCAGGTAAAACCGTTTCGTTTTCTTCCATGGTTCAATTTTACCATTTTTCATTCTCTGTTTGGTTGATTAGGAATTATATTTTTACTGATGGAGATTTGTGTTATAAATTAAATGTCTGCTCATGGGAAACTTGCTCTTTTCCTGAAATTTCTCGAAGGTTCTCGTCGTCTTTTTGTTGGTTTTGATCCCAAAATTGGGATTAAAATATGTTGCGGTAAGGGTTCTTCCCTCACTCTTTCTGTTTCTTGTTTTGTTTTATTTAACATATTTCTTACCTCAATTTCATGTTTTAAATTGCAGGTTGTGAAAATATAATGCTAAACCCCGGTGTTCAGGTAATGGAAAGAACATTTTCTCCTTTTCTTATTGCTCATTTATACCTAGAGGGCACAATATATATGCCTACCATGTCATCGCACTCTCCAATTTTTCCTTGTACTACATTTCCTTTGTTCCACAATTTGTATTTTCCTAGTCATTATCTGTCTTTAAGAGGACTTTGTTCTTCTTACTATTATAAGTAGATCTGCTTGGAAGAGTATGGCAGTAAAGGTAGCTACTTTTTGACTGTTACTCGCCATCTTAGGTGATGACCTATAACTATTGTGTTTACATTGTTGTTTATTGAAATTGGTGAATTCTTTTCTTCTTGGATTTTATGCGAGGCACTAACTGTAAGTTATAACTTTCTGATTCAACATCAAGGAAGAGAACTCCTACACACAACCCTATATTAGCTAATATAATCCTTCCTATATCTATTTAGGGTTATTTCTAGACTTCCTGGCAGTGTTACCTCATCTTATCCATTTTCTTTTAATCGTGCCTTTTGAAAGTTCGTAGGTCTACCTCCAAACCTTCAATGCAATGCATTTAGTCTCCATGAAGTTCGAAGATTCTCACCACTGTCTTTATTGCTACTAGGTTGGTACTCCTGTCTATATAACCATATTTACATGCACCTCAAAGAATATATATGATGGTCTTCCTTCACGCATTGGACTTCATACCATTTGGGGACTGTAATTTACGTTAATTGATTTATGCCCAAATGGCCAGAGTGTCGAGGAATTTTAAACACTTCCAAATATTGTATAAGTGGGGTCTTAACTCTTTTATAGTTATTACCAAGCTCTTACTTTGAGTTTCCTTTTAGTTATTTTTTGTTCAAGTGCATAACCGTCGTTCTTATGTTAATAATATGATTAAGTTTCTCAATTCCTTTCTACTGGTTCCTTTTGTCCCTTATGAAAGGGATTAGTACTCATCTCCATTGTTTCATTAAGAGAAATTATACATTTTATTATGAATTTGTTTTGGGTCATTATATATATACACATATACCCTTCTCCATTGTTTCACTATGGGCCAAGTACAGTCCCAAAGAGAAATTTATAGGAACTTTGTTAAATTTTAGTTCTTGGTCAATATAAAATCGCTTGGATTTTATTTCTCTCTTGTTACACAATATATATTTTCTTGTTATTTTTTTATGGTTTTCTCCATGTATTTCGTTTAAATCCTGGGATCCTGTGTAAAAATGTTTTATCAGGACTTCGTATGAATTCCCTCGATACATTTCTCGACAGTTAATATGTTATAATTTATTTCTATGCTCCATTGTTGTAACTCTTTAACTGTTGAACTCCATAATGTAAAATATCTTGGTTTTGATACTGGCTAAACACTTTTTTTTATTGGTACTATCTAATGTAGCGTTAATATCTGATGTGCGTCAAATTTTGTGCACAAGAGGAATTTTTTCCTTTTCCTTTATCTTTGTTTCTTCCTTTAAATCCTCTATAACATTAGCTTATTCGTCCTTCTATCTATGTATTATAGTTTTAATTTTATTCCTCTATTTATAGAATTGAAAGTTAATGTTAATAGCTAGTCGAATCAATGGTTAATGCACAGTGCTAATACTGGATTAAGCATATTAATGCATTGTATTCTTTATTTATTTTTAGCCAAAGGATATATTTTAGTGTTAAGAAACTCAAATTGGACCCTTTTTTGTATTTCTTACTTAAGCCTAATAATACATGCTTGTCATAAATTAAACTACTAAAATTTCATCATCATAGTCTATATATGTCATAGTTAAAATCAGTAGCACTAGTAGGTAACACCCATTAGGGTAAAATCATAACAGAATTTGTTTTTAACTAGATTAACATACCATCCCTCCATAATTATAATTTTTCACTAATTAATCGAAATTTCATAATAATTGATTTTGATTACTATCCCAAACTTTCACTTAGTAATATACAATACTAATTTAGCATCCACATACCACACAGAATGAACTATGGAATTTTACAAAAGAATAATACTAATTGGACAAGACATTTTTCCTTCCATCCACAGTCTTCTTCCTCCAGTCTCTCCCGTGAGAAGATAACTCCACCCCAACAACCTCTTTTCATCTTGGTTAAGGTACTTTTATTCCTACATTCCCCTAGCATAGTTTCCATAACGATGTCTCACTATTCTGCGATGTTGTTTCACATAGCCTAGTATTTTCTTTTGTTTCTTCACAAAAGCTTAGTTGTCCTTCCTTAAAGATCGCTTTTTCCATAATGTGTCTTTTCCTACCCCTTCCCAGTGCAGTTTCCTCCCCACTGGGGTTTTAGTAGATACTTTTATCCAGTCTAATTTTAACTTTAATCATTTTCTTACTCAACAATGGTTTTTTCTAGGAGATTTGGGAAAGTGTAAAAATTCCATCCTATCCACATGGATTGGATTTTAGGATCTCTATATATTGTCTTTTCCAAATTAGTACGGATTTTTCTCAATATTATTAGTATCAAGTAATTCTTAAATGGTTATGAATGTTTCGTAAGTCCATATAGTACTTGTCCTTTCTACAATAATTAGAATTTAAAACATAATGAACTAAAAATATAGGATATTACATACATGATAATGCAACTTCTGCTTCTTTCTATGCTTTACAACTTTTTTATTCATTTTGTTTCAAAATTTATATTATGTATACTCTTTTATTTTTCTTTTACTTCATTGTTACTATGTTTTCTTCTTCGATATTTCCTCATCTTCTTTATTTGGTTCCTCTTTTCCATATACTAATACTTTATCTACTAATAGTTTAATAACTATATCAACCTTTATAATATTAATGACATCTTAATTTTATTTAATCTCTACTTCCATTTCCATAACATCTTTAACAAATTTGTGGATTTCCCCCTTTTTTCCTATTCTTTTTGTCCTATAACTATAGGATATTTTCTATAACCAATTTCATCTTCATCATACTTGAGATATGAAATCCATTATACAATAAGTGTAAATTCAACACCATAATCAAATTTAATATTCCCTATAGCACATCCATGTCTTCAATAAAATCCATGAATACATTCTTTTTTACAGTAATCTCTTGATAAAAAAATAGTTTAAATTTGATCTTCGTCTTTGGATTCATCGTCCACATGTATATATACATAGTAGGATCCACTTTTTTAACCATTTTTATGATTTGTATCTCATGTACATATTCTTTAACCACCTTGAAATAATTGTGCATCAATATTTTTTATTTATTCCACATGTTAAATGTTTAATTTTTGTTTTCGAATAATCAACCGTTCACATTGTTGAGTATTATTTTTTTAAGGGATGATAATATATTTTTTTATTAAAAAATAGTTGGCAAAAGGGATATGATTCATTTCAATGATCATAATTAAAGTATTTTATATATTTTATTATAACCTTTTCATTATATTTTGATTCTTTTATGTATTATTATTTTGATTTTTCTTTCAAAACAATTGCTTATTACATGTTTTCATATCGTAGATGTATGTCCTAATATATGTATATATATTTCAGGGTTGAACTATGGTGTCCACGACTCACCATCCCTTCTTGCATGCATTAATAATTGAGTATTTAAATATTTATGTGATTTTCTATATTATAATTAGTATGATATTTTTTAATGGTATTAACAAATATTTATAATAATGATTATGAAATATCAGTAAATAGTAGATTATCGTTACAATTATTAGTAAGAGAGATTATGTTTTTTAAAATTATGGTTAAGATTATATGTATATAATTATTGGTCAACATACCTATTGATATTCTAATGTTACGGATATTGATGGTAATATTGCATATTCTTGATGATGGGTAGGTATGGACATTGATGATAATATTTCATATTCTTAATGATGGGCAGGGAGTTTTGATATTATTTGATAATTATTAACATGATATATCACATTAAAAATATATTATTCACATTTGTATTATGATTTATTTTACCGTAAATTCTTAATGCAAGTGTATGAAAAGAACTCACTTGGCTACACGTGACAAACAAACCTAACAACAAAGATGGTTGCTTAACATCCTTAGATCTGTAATATATAGTTGAAACAAATGCTGCAAAAATCCAAATCTATGTAGTAAAAGCAGCTAAACAGTAAAAATAAATAAGAGTTGCTCCATGCATCCAACAGAGAAGACAAGATATAAATAATTTTATATTTATTATAACTACTCGAAATGGAATAAATAATGGGATGGGTTCTTGGCTATTCTCAACGCTTCAGATCTAGAAGAGTCTGTCTCTTGAATATGTAAAAAACCCAAAAATGTATTGAACTCTATGGGAGCTCAAGAAGCAAGAAAATGGCAGCAGAATTGAGAATGATCAAAGTGCAACAATGAAAGTGATAAAAGTGAAAAATGAATGGAAAAACCTCCTATTTATAACTAAATATTCAGTTATCCTCAATAATGGCGAATAATAAAATATTATTAATGAAGATCTAGATCTAACTTCTTGGAAATTTTTATTATATTTTGTTGGAGGGAAAAGGAATTTAAATTGGTTAAATACCTTTATTTAGAAGTAATAAACAAATAAATTATTTATTTATCATTTCAAGAATAGGGTTAAGGAATAATTAACAAATAATGATTTGTTTAATTATTTCTAGGTGATTTAGTCAAATTTAACAAGGAATAATAATTAATTAATGATTTAATTAATTATTCCTAAAGAAAAATAAGAGAAATAATGATTTATCTAATTATTTCTCATAATTGGGTTTAGTATGACCAGGAATATTATTTAAAAAGTGGTTTAATTAATTATTCCTGAAGTAAAATCAAACAAATAAGGATTTATTTAATTATTTCTCATGGGGTTTCTTGTTTGAACTAGAAATAACATAATAGAATATGGTTTATTAAATTATTTCTTATAGTGAAAGCAATTTTCCTATGGTAAAATTGCTCTTCCATCGTGTACTTCGATCCATCTTATTGAAAATGGTTATATGACCAAAAATTGGCGTAACAGGTTTTCCTCCAACGTGTGAGCACTATGAACTAATTGTATGACCAAATTATGTTGTAAGATACAATCACTAGACACCGAAGGGGAGTCAGAGAAAGAGAGAGAGATCTATAAAGTACATTATATGCTGGCATAAATATGGGCCAGACAAAAATATAATGGATCCCACATACATACTATGCCTGGGACAACAACCAAGAATGAATACAATAATATATGAGTACATGAGACATGATAACAACCAAAGAAGCCCTAATAAATAGGAAGGGCTCTGAAAATATGAATGGATCATCTCAGTGATACATGCATGATAGAGGTGTTGCAACCAGATGGAACCAAACCCATCAAATATGCAAAGCTACATCTGAGTTTGTAGCATAATATGAATTCATCAGGGAATGTGGGGGGCTACATATAGGGCCACCCCCTCATGAGGTCTGAAACATGTCACAGACATCTCGGACAATCCACTGGATCACTAACTCATCAAGTATATGGATTTTGATCATGATGAAGTTGAGCATATGAGAAACAATCAAGTCAAAGGGAAATGAGGAGTCGCTTTACTTGATCTGAGGCACCGAACAAGAATCTAAGTTGGAACCAAGGTACATTTCCTTCTAGACCTATCTTCTGGAATGAATGTGTTGGTGTAAGCAGAAGGAGGTCCGCCATAGGTGAGGCAATGAGGAAACCTCAAATAAGGCATGAGGGATCATAGTAAAGTGATTGATAGACTACCACAATGGATGATTATGGAATGGAGGGCAATGAGTATCAAGTGGACGAATTCCCTTGTTAGAGCATAAAAAACATGGATGACCTGGCAAGGACCAACTCGAATCTGAAGGGGATGGGGGATAATATCACTGGAGGAAAAAATGGGCCACACAATAGTGGTACAAGGTAAAAATGAACGGAATATTGTAACAGGATGCAAAGGGACTCGAGGCAGACTCCATGATGCGATGGTGACTCAACTCGGATGTTATGATCAAGGGTGACTCGATGAGGCTACCACACAGAATAGGCTCTGTGGGGTCCATAAAAGCATGAGAAAAAGATGGTTACTAATGACAAAAATCGACACACACATTGAAAAGGATGAAGGAAAAGTGGTGCCCCAAGTACAAGCAACACAAGTGAATAAATCTGATTTTGAGAGGTGGTGAAGTGACCCTTATTGGAAAAATGGCTTTTGGGTGAAGTATAAAATCACCAAAAACAAAAGGATACATATTTTAGAGCTTGGTGAGAGATTTCCAACATTGTTGAAAATTCGTCAAGATGAGCTACAGTTTTGTTGCAATTGGCGAAAGAAAAAATAGGGCTTTTCTTTTAATAGGGTGATTTCCCTCCAATTTGATTCATCTACTAGTGGAGCTATGGTGACTATGGAGAGGAGGAGAAGGCCCTAAATCTTGCATTGATAGTAGTAGATAAACCAACCATTGGAATCGAGATCCATCAATTGTAGGTTGGTAGCCTAGCCCTCCTCTACTTTTTTAGTGGAACAGTTTTTCAGATTAGGTTCCCAGAGCCTGGGAAAAACACTTTGCCCATCCACACGATGGGCTCACACTTCGTAGGCCCTGTACTATGAGTTATCTCATTTTTTCCAGAGGGAAAAATTTTGAGCTCGTAGGTAAGGGGATGGAAAAGTGTGAGTTGGAAGAAAAGGTGTTTTTGTCCTGTTTTTCGGCTCGGAACTGGGGCTTGATGTTTTTGATGTATTTTTTCTTTCTCTGAGCTGAAAAAAATGCTGGTTTTGTGTAGGTATGGTAGACCTAAAGATAAAATGGAGAGAGAGGGATTTGTATGTTGTTCGTTTTGAAATTTGGGGAGGATCAAGTGGTCGGAGGCGCACTTGCGAGGTACAGGGTTCTCAAGTTGGTTGAGAACCCACTGATGAGGGCAGGGGAGCCCTTGCTTTCTAGGATAGTCAGATACTAAGATCCAGACCAGGAGGCCTTTGTAGTGTATGGGCACTAAATTTAGTTCACCATAGAGGACATATATTTCTTGACAAGACTACCACCACTAGGGGTGGTGGGAGATACACATTTGGTTTTACCACAAGGGAGAAACATATAAGGGTTTGTGGAACACCATTGCAGACCAGATGCTCATGCTAAGGGCACAACCATACCAATCAGTGATCCAGTCGGGCTAGAGACACGGGCCCTCACCGCAACAATATTGCATATCGTGGGCAACCAGGTGTTCCACCACATCACTAGTGGGCATATTATGCTACTTTAACATGTAATGAGTGGGACCTACTATGGGTGGGCCTAGATGATGTTTTCATCAACGAAACTACATTTATCACTATGCAAGAGACAATTAAACCATGATTGTTCTTTTGGTATAGTGTTGCACTATTTCTTCTTCAAGAAGATCCCCACACTTCAACCTTATGTACAGATCCAGGATGGGGACAATGAGAGCCCAGGATGTGCCACTGGGGGTAGCTATTGCAGAGACGAGGAGGCAGGGGAGTCTCACGGGTGTTCAAGCCTAAGTTCTTCATACATTGGGACCAGATGGTAAGTGAATGTTGCTATACATTATGGTGCATTTAAATTTTTTATATTATGTATGTGGTACTGATTATTTACTTTTTTTATACATATATAGCACCGGTGAATCTGACAGGGCCTATGGGACGATCTGCAGCGCTAGGGGCTACAAAGTGTAGCATAGCGAGAGGAAATTAGGAACCTGGCTATTAGGTCCTACTGGAGGACGTCCACTGCAGATGTGAGATCATGCTGACCGACATATTTGAGTATGGATTCAATGATCTTGAGGAACAGTACATCGAGGGATATATAGGGCTACCCTCTAAGTGGTGAGGGGTCATGCGGCACATGGAAATGGACGAACAGGTTGTGAGGGATCTTCAGGTTGTAGGAGTCAAGCCATTGGCTCGGGACCCTCTAGATAATGATAATATGTAGGGGCATGTGGTGCCCCATGTTTTTATTTTGAAACATGCTATGGGCATGTCAGATGTATTAGAGCAGAGGACTCAAAAATATTTATGATTTTGTCAAAACATATTATGAATATGAATCTTTTCATATATGAAGAGTGTATGGTTCACCGTTTTAATTAAGATTATTTTCCTACATTAAATGCATGTGATAAGTGCCAACCTAGAATATTGTTTGCAATGATATCTACATAGTGATTATGGGCTCTAGGTACATGAATGAATGTAATGGTTTCAAATTCATGGACTAAGAAATTCACAAGTAAATATCTCTTAAAAAGGACATGGTTCTTCACACGATACATGCCATTCAATTGCATGAGAAGCAGCAAGGAATATAGACAAACATGAAGATGAAGAATGTGATGATCAAGGGAAGCGACTAACAAACCTATCACTGCATCATATTTGACCTAATTATTGGTGGTAGGTTCAATGCATACATCGTTGGAGAGGAATAAAAAATGCGTGGGGGTAAAAATGGCCTAGGCTGCCAAGGCTAAACTTCTAGAGAAGCAACATGTACCATTGGCATAACCGATATACGGTGTGGATGATGGATCCATTTGAAAGGCGCCATAAGATAAGAAGTGAGATGATGAACAATGAAAGCTACCTTAATGCATGACAAAAATAAAACATGTATCTTGATGGGAGATGCTATGGGTAAAATATCTTAAGGTAGAGTGCATTGTGAGGTATAGGAAGGATTTGGCATTCAAAATCCTCTAGAAGGTATGCCATCTCACCAAAAAATTGGGTTTCAATGTAATGTGTACAAGGTGGTTGTAAATATAATTCATGGGTTCGATGTAAGGGGTGATATCTGCAATGGAATTCACTATGGATGAAGTCTTTGAACTCCAAACCATACTGATCATGGGACTGTTGTGGAAGAAAGTATGCATGGTGGTGCATATCATCCTAGGGAAAGTCAGGGTTGGTCATTACTCCCATAATTTCTTCATCATAATGGAAGATGGGAGGAATGTCGAAAGAAAGAACACATGATGTGGCAGGGCTACTTGATGCATCATTATGAGAGATATGGTTTAGAAACGCACTGCTATGGAGGTTAGATGAAGAGTCACCAATTGTTAGCGTAAATTCTTAACGCAATTGTATGAAAATACCTCACTTTAGCTGCGCGTGAAAAAAAACCCTATCAACAATGATGGCTTCTTAAATTCCTTAGATATGAAAAAGGTACAAAACAAATGCTACAGAAACCCAGGTCTATGTAGTAAAATAAGTTAAACAGTAAAAAGAAAGAAGAATTTCTCCATGTATCCGACAAACAAGACAAGATATAAAAAAAATATATATGTATTCTACCACATGGTAAGGGAACAAAGAATGATGTTACCAACTGCCCTCAATGGGATGGGTTCTTGGTTTTTCTCAACACTTTAGGTCTAGAAGTCTCTCTTTCTCTCGACGATGTAGAAAACCCAAAAATGTGTTGAACTCTATGGGAGCTCCAAAAGCAAGAAAATAGTAGAAGCAATGAGAATGAGCAAAGAGAGACAATGAAAGTGATCAAAGCGAATAATGAATGGAAAAACCTCCTATTTAAAAAAAATATTAAGTCATCATCGATAATGGCGAATAATAAAAGATTATTAACCAAGATCTAGATCTACCTGCTTGGAATATTTTATTATATTTTGTTGGAGGGAAAATGAATTTAAAATGGTTAAATACCTTTATTTAGAAATAATAAACAAATAAATGATTTATTTATTATTTCAATAATGGGGTTAAAGAATAATTAAAAAATGATTTGTTTAATTATTTCTAGCCGATTTAGTCAAGTTTAACAAGGAATAATAACTAAATAATTATTTAATTAGTTGTTTCTCATAATTGGGTTAAGTCTGACCAGGAATATTATTTAAAAAGTGGTTTAATTAATTATTCTTAGAGGAAAATCAAATAAACAAGGATTTATTTAAATATTCCTCATGGGATTTCCTGTTTGAACCAGAAATAACTTGATAAAATATGATTTATTAAATTATTTCTTATAGTGCAAGAAATTTTACTATGGTAAAATTGGTAAAAGTGTGGCTATTCTTTCAAAACAGTTCTTTATGAAAACTTTATATATCATAATTTAAATGTATGAGTTAATGAATGTATATATATCCTTGATGGTTTATGATGAGTAATCCTTATTTTGTATGATATATCAAGATATGTTGATGTTTGAATTATGACCACTAGAAGACGATGTTTGCATGCATTAATTTTTGAGTATCTAAAGAAAATTGTTCTTTACAAGATTATAATTAATACTGATCCTAAATAACAAGAATTGGTGAATATTAGCCTAATGATATCATTAAATACTCTTGATCGTCATAATGACTACAAAGCACCCATAATATTGGTTGGTTATTACCAATAATTTTTAAGAGCATTAATTCTTAACAGTATGGCTAGGATTGATTATATATATAAAATCAATTAAGATATATATATATATATATATATATATATATATATATATATATATATATGACATACTTATTTATGTTTCAATTCTATGGATATGGATTCTCAATTGTAAGTAGTTGTGATAACTTTTGATGAAGATTAATATGAGCTATCACATTGCTATAACATAGATTCACCCTTGTATGATGTTTGTATATCCAAATAAAATATTCCATTGTCATGATGTATATATGCTTTTTCAGGATGTGGCTTATATGGATACCTTGCTATTGATTAGTTTCATATTAAAATTGATAATGTATTAATGTATTATATATCTTTGATTCATGGTTTCAGAAGATGTATATATATGTCCAATAATTTTTCACTAAGGGATTTCATATTATGTTTGATGATGTGTACGTGTGTTTCATAGTTTCTCATGAATTATGATTCAAGATATGTACACGTAGTAGCATGCATTTTCATTGATAGGTAATTAATAGGTTTCACATTGCGATGTGATTATTATATTGATGATAATTTCTTTTTTTGATTGATTAACTTATATTATGGTAGGATTATTATAATTATGATAATTGGTATTTCTGATAGATTAAATCAATATAGGTTGAGCAATATGTTGATGAAAAGGATAATTCAATGAATGGAAGGGTTCTTTTCTCATTAAATTTGATTATATAGTCCTAAGAAACTTGGAAAATAGGAAAAGCCTTGTGAAAATATACTCCAAAGTTAACTTGGGTAAATGGGTACAAGGGAAGACCTTTTATTTTACTTTTACCTTATTTTAAACAATTATAATTTCACCGTTAAGCACAAATTCACCCTTCATGAAAAATGGAAGGACAAGGGACAAATCTATTTAGGCGAGTTACAATAGAATGAACTATAAAAGAAGTAGCATTCCCATTGTTGGCGGCACTCATGAAGAAATAATTTTTGAAACTAAATACGATTGATGAAATTCTACGTGAGGATGATGTTTTGGGTAGAATTATTCGTATGCGAACCAGGTCTATATGGTTGAAGGGGTTGCAAGTGTACCTACATCATGAAGAGGTAGTAAATCTTTCTATACATGTGTACTTACAGTTTTTATTTGGGATTGAATTGGAGCATATCAATATTGTGTAATTGGAATCACCCACTAAGGTGATAGTAAAGTCATTGTAGATAAGGAAACAATTGTTGTGGTTCCAATTACCAGTTAAAGAAGGATGTAAGACCCTTGATGGAAGGAGGCTAAAATTACTATGTGGTTATGATGATGATCTGGTTGGAGATTTGTGGCCACTTGCCTATTCCACTTGGACCCCCATCATTATTTCTTCCAGATTTTTAGTTTCCTTAATTGTAGCATAGTTTACTATTTTTGGTAGTTTTTCAGGTCCTAAACTTCCGAAGTTGTTTTGAGGCACGAAAAGACATTTTTTGGAATACCAAGGCCAACATGGGTATTTAAATTATGTTGGCCACTTGAAATTTGTGTTTCTCGGATAGATATTTCTAACGAGGTATTTTTCACGTAAAATAGAGATCGTATGCTAAATTTACATACTTAGGAAGTTGATGTATCGAGTTACCCAAACGGGGCCCATAGTTTTGGCGCTTCATCTCCTATGGTTATATTTTCAGATGCTTAGGGTTTTCCAATGTTTATCAATAATAAATAGGCCATCATGTCTCATTGTAACTCAGTTCAAAGGCGTGTAGTTGCCACAACTCTTCTCAGAGATAAGCTACTATCGCCCAACCCAGTTTATTTCCATTTTGTATGTAAGCATATTTAAGTCTTGGATAATAATGAGTTGAAGTTATATTTCTAGTACATATCTCTGTCCATCTTTATATTTGTATTCCTTTACATTCCTATATAAATTTGGATCAGTGGTATCAGAGCAGTCTGATATTTCTTTATTTTTCTTAGCATGTCCCCAACGAGGTCAGGGTATAAGGAGTTAGGGATCAATCTGGTTCAACCCTTGCAAGATCAGCCTTTAAACCCCGACGACCTCCCATGGTAGATGAAAAGAAAGATGAGGTAGTAGGATATCATATCAAAATATTTCTCCAGGAAGGCCTCGAGAAAGAGAGGAACGTGATGATGGATAATTTTTCCTAGATGCTTCGGCAAATACCCATAGGAAAATCATATTCATCCAACAACCATTCTGGAGGCACCACTCCCTTTAAAGTAAAATTCGACTTTCAAACTCCCACATTTTAATGCTAAATAGATACATATGATGTAGATAAATGGTTAAATATGTTGGAAGCATATTTCTTTGTTCATGAATTTTCCAATAGGAAAAATGTTACTTTTCCGCTCTTGAAATTCATCCCCCACATCAAGGACTGGTGGGAAACCTACTGTGAGCAGAAGGACGAGGGAGAGCCCTCACTATTCTTTGTCACAACCACTTGGAATTATTTCTGAGATGCCATTAAGGAATAATGCTACCTTGTCGGGAGCTATGAAGACAAGTACATACAATCGACTACGTTGTGGCAGTAGAGGGATCCATATTTCCATGAACTCACAAATATTTTTTCATAACTTGCGCACAAAGGTGGGTATCAAATATTCTAAGAAACGTACAGTTTTCATGTACCGTAGTTGTTTGTAAAAATACATTCAACAGGAAATGGAGTTATTTGATATCTTCTCACTTGGTCGAGTATATAAATATGCTACAAAAATTAAGCAGACATTCAAGCAGAATAAGTGAGACTTTGGATCTGTGAACCCAACTCAGAACAAAGCCACCCCCAAGCCACATAGAAAAGGAGAGAGCCCGACCAGGACTCCCCAGGGAAAATCCTTGAAGTCACAAGCCATCTATGATGAGAAGCCAAATAAGGACACCAAAAAGTGGTGTGAGTTCCATAAAATCCCCACTCACAACATGAATGAATGTCGTGCAAAGCAGGAGTTGGTGTCTAAGCTGAGAGACTTAGAGACAAAACTCTTTTCTTATTCTGAGCTAGAATTTGATAAGGGAACCGAAAAAGGTAAGAAAACCATTGATGAAAAACCCACTGTGATGTTAGCCACCACCAAGCTCCAAAATGTGGAACCTGAAGATCCAGAGGAGGGGGAACACCTCTTTCACTCACATATTTAGGTGAAGGGCTTGCCGTTACAATTAAGAACCTCATTTCAGAAGAGGTTGGGCCTACCAACCACACCACACCCATAGTCGTACAACATCGTGTGGCTTCACCAAGGACGACATCACTATGTCAGTGAGCAGTGCCACCATCCCTATAGCATCAAGCCCTTCATGGACGAGGTATTTTGTAATATAGCTCTTGTTGAAGTTTTTGATGTATTATTAGGCCAACCATACTTGTGGAAGATTCATGCTGTGTATGATTATAGGCCTCGTACTATTATTATTTCTTTGGGTAATAAGTATACATGATACCAAAGGTAGCCCCACCTACCGACATGTCTTTTATCTCTACTAAGAAATGCACTAAGATAATCTCCCATACCAGGAAATTTGTTTTCTTTCAAATTCACTCTCAAAGTAAGGGGAATATTGTAGCCACATCCATGGCTCCATGTAAGGGTTCCTCCACATATCAGAAGAAGGTGGATTCAGGAATGGAATAATACAAGGACATCTTCTCCTCACCTGCTAGGGTACCCTTGCACTCTTAGGTCAAACACTTGATCAATTTGACTCCTATAACTCCTCTACTCAAATGGCCTATATATCGTCGCTCCATTCTGGAAAATGAAGATATAAAGCGAAAAAATTAGGAGTTGTTGAAAAAATGGCACATCTGACAAATTTCCTCGCCTTTTGGGAGCCCGATTGTGCTTGTACAAAAGAAGAATGGGACCTGGAACCTCTGCATTGATTATTGAGAACTAAAAAAACTCATTGTCAGGAACAAGTATCCAATACCACATATTTATGACCTTCTATAACAACTGAAGGGGGCCAAGTATTTCAGCAAGATCTATCTAGAGTCTGATTATCACTAAGCTCCAGTAGAGCCCATAGATGTATGGAAGACCACCTTCAAATCCAAGGAATGCCTTTTTGAATGGTTGGCTATGCCCTTCAGGTTCACAAATTCCCCTGCTACTTTTATGAGGCTAATGGATGGCATATTTCGGCCCTTCACCAACTCATTCATGGTTGCATTAGACAATATTTCAGCCAAAAGGTGGCTTCCTAAGGACAAATAATAAAATAATAAAATAAGAGTTATCAATTTTTGAAGGAAAAAAGCTACTTTTTTTAATTGTATTTTTAGCTTAGCTCCTTATCGGTTTACTCAAATTTCAACTAAAACACTCATTGGATGTGGAATTAAATTCCACATCCAACGATTACCCATTATGAATATTTCTTAAAAGACTCACATTGATAAAAATAAGACACATTAAAAAATGTGTTGAACACACTTTTTTAATGTATCTACAATTTTTATCAATGTGGGTCTTGTCAAAAGTATGCATAATGGGTACTCGTTGGATGTGGAACCTAATTTCGCATCCAATGAGTGTCTACCCTTGAAATTTGAGTAAACCTATAAGTATATAAGATAAAAATACAATTAAAAAAATAAGTTTTTTTTCTTTTCCCTACAAAATATTTGCATCTACCTCTTTTAAAATTCAAAGGATTTTTATTGCTTTACATATTATGAAATGGAAAATACAAAAATATTTCATGGGACTTTTAGGCTAAAATTTCCTCTAATTTTTATCTTGATGACATCCTCATCTTTAGCAAGAGTTGGGAAGAACACTTGAAACATATTCGGTAGGTCCTTCAAACCATTCGGCAACACAAACTGTGTGCCAACACGAGGAAATGCACCTTTGGCATGAGTCAGGTCCAATATCTGGGTCACATCATAGATGAGCGTCGCCTTCATGTGGATCTGACTAAGATCCAAGTCATTCGAGATTGGCCATATTTGACTACTCCAAGAGAGCTTCACAACTTTTTGGGCCTTCCAAATTTTTATCAGAGGTTTGTGTTGGGATTCTCCCATATCACTTGGCCTTTGAGTCAAATTACTATGGGTTGGGTAAATTTTTTTTTTTCCAATTTTGAATCCCAACAGAAGCCATTCGTTGAGTTAAAGAATTGTCTTTGCTCTGCACTGGTACTCACACTTCTATACTTGCATCGACCATTTAAAATTGAGACAGATGCCTCTGACTATGACCTTGGTGTAGTCCTCACACAACATAGGCATCCAATGGCCTATCATAGTGAGACACTTTCCGATAAAATTCAGAAGTATCCCATCTATGATAAAGATATGTATTACATCATGCAAGATTCTTGGCAATGGAAGAATTACATTATATGGAAGGAGATGGTCATCCACACCGATCACTGACCTCTTCAATTTATACAGACACAAGGAAATTTTCAAAAATATCTCCATCAAAATTGGTCTACATATCTGCAAAAATTCCATTTTAACATTAAATACATAAATGGTAGCACCAATCATGTTGCATACTTCCTCACCCAACCCCCAATTGTAGAACTAACTACTGTTCTAAACCCTTGTGGCCATGACAGCTCCAGTTGGTCGCAACTATAAAAGAATGATCTGGAGTTATCCTCCACATACTAGATGCTAGTAGATGGAAACAAAGTTCCTAATTTTCACTTCTAGGAAACATTATTATGCTACCTCATCCACCTTTGCGTTCCTTCAAGCGAGCTTGTGAAGATGATTTCAGAGGCACACTATAGTCAGGTCGCAGGACACTTTGGTGTTGAGAAAATTGTTGTTGTAATACAAAAGTACTTTTATTGGGCAAAAATATGAATGGATGCTGGGAAATATATGATATCCCACACTTCTTGTGATATTTCCAAGCCAAAAATGAAGAAGCAAGGCTTGTACACTCCTCTTCCTACTCCGATCTAGCCTTGGGAATCCATCTCCATGGACTATATGTCTGGACTCCCTTCTACCAAGCATGGTAGTGACTGTGTATTTTTGGTTGTAGATAAATTTTCTAAGAGGGTGACTGTGTAAAAAATCCACATATGTACTACCTGAGGCTGATAAAGCAACCATATTTCTTCTAGCACATCCTCCAATAGGTTCACGACATCCTGGAGAAGTCCAATGCCAAGTACAAGTAGTGACATTATGAAAATAAGACACCACACAAGTTTCAAGTGGGTGACAACGTTTGGTTTCATTTGCAAAGAGAACAACTAATCAAAGCTCATTGGAAGCTTAGAACCTTCCAATATGCTCCTTACACCGTTATAAAGTATGTGTGAACCAATTCTTTTGAGCTCAAAATTTTCGCATTCCTTAGCCTATACCCATTGTTCAATGTGGACCATCGTCGGCTATAGTCTCCAATATTACTAGACACATCAGACATTGCATAAAAACACACACAAAGATATTTAAACCCTGAATGCATGGAATAGGCGACAACTAATCGAATCATGGACACACAGATCAAGAACACTTGCCAGCAGAAAATCTAGCTGTATCGGGTTGTCAAAGCTAGCCAACTCTTACACCAAAGCAACTGGCTCACCAACGAACAAGTTGAGTAGACGTTTCCTCATCTCATTGAGGAACGCAATGCAATGGAAACAATTTCTTCCTAAGGGGAGATAACTAATCCAAGTGGATATTGGTGGACACCCGCCTATTCCACTTGGACCACCACCATTTTTTCTTTCATTATTTCAGTTTCCTTAATCACATTTTACTATTTTTGGCATTTTTTTGGGTCCAGAACTTCTTGAGCCATTTTGAGGCCCTAAATGACGTTTTTCGAGAAAACCAGGGCCAACGTTAGCAAAGACCAATGTCAACATTGGTAGATACCAATTTTTGACACTCAGAAGTTATTCCTCGGATAGAAATTTCTAATGAGGCATTGTGCATGTCAAATGGAGATTAGATGCCAAAGTTACGTCCTTGGTAAGTTAATGTACCAATTTACCCAAATGGGGCCCATAGTTTTGGTGCTTCATCTCCTAGAGTTATTTTTTTGGTTGTTTAGATTTTTCCATTGTTTTTCAATAATAAATAGGCCTTCGAGCCTCATTTTAACTCAGTTCAGAGGCATATAGTCACCACATCTCTTCTCATAGATAAGCTACCATCACCTGATCTAGTTTATTTCCATTTTGTATGTAAGCATATTTGAGTCTTTAATATTATTGAAATAATGTCATATTTCTGGTGCATATTTGCTTCCGTATTTTTATTTGTATTATGTTGTTTTCCTGCATAAATTCATAACAAATGACTAACTAAAAATGTTTAGAATGATACAATGGTTGCACCACTTTTGTAGTTGTTTCAACAAGTCTAATGGTTGATGGTTGAAGTAAGAAACTGTAAACAATTACAATAGATAAAAATGAACAAACCTCACATAATCAATTTTCATATCATAAAATTTGATTCATTCATTTTTTTCAAGAAGGAGAATTAAATAAGACAAAAAAATATTCTGAAAAAAATCTTCAAGAAATATAATCTCTTCCTAGAAACAAATATGCTAATTCGATATAAAGAGGTAACTCAAGTCTTCTATAATATAAAGGGAGTAATTATAATATTTCAACATTCTATCCTATTTATGATTGCTAACAATTCTAATACTGAACAATGAATAATGCCTCTATAAACTTACAAAATTAATAGCATGTTTTCATATTTGTTGATGTCTCAAGTAGACTTAAAACAGTTGAGATCAATTCAAAAATTTTGTTTTCTTTTACATCTACATGATAATGGCATAATGTAACTTTTCCTTATCTCTATTCTCTAAAATTATGTTAATTTTTTTCAAACATTATATTATGTATATTCTTTTATTTTTGTTTTACTTCATTGTTTCTTTTTCTTCTTCTTCAATATTTCCTCCTCTTCTTTATCTTCTTCATTTGTTTCCTTTTTTTGTTATACTTATAATTTAGCTATTAATAATTGAATAATTGTATCAACTTATATAATATTAATGACATATTAATTTTATTTAATCTCTTCTTCCATTTCCACAACATCTTTAAAAAAATTGGTGGTTTCCCCATTTTTCCTATTCATTTTCCTCCTATAACTATATCATATTTTCCAAAACCAATCTCATCTTCATCATTCTTGGGTTATGAAATCCATTCTGCAATAAATTTTAATTCAACACCATAATCAAACTAAATATTCACTATAGCACATTCATGTCTTCAATAACAACCATGGCTATATTCTCCTTACATTTTTCTATTGATTCAATTGTAGTTTCAATTCCATCTTCATATTTGACTTCATCATCCACATGTATATATACATAGTGGAGTTCACTTTTTTCACCATGTTTATGCTTTGCATCTTATGTGCATATTATACAAAGTATATATTTTCTTCTAAAATTTATTCAATAGAATTATCTATTGTGTTCAAGACAATTGTAGTCCCCATGTATTTTCTTATCCTCTTCTAATTTAGTATGTTTTTCCACATATTCTCCAATTATTTCTATAATATTCAAATCTTCTTATTGTTCTATTACAATAGTCACTTATAAAAAACTCATTGATCTATGACTCAACTTAATTCTCATGAGTATTTCCCTAATCACCCCCCACCGAGTGCACTTTTCAGTATATTCCATCTCCAAAATATCCAAAGAAACTTTTGACTTGGTTGCCACTACAATTTTTGTGAAGAATGGCTTAATCCAAGCCGTGTAGAATGAGATAAATGTTTTTGTATCATCCATCTTTTTTTCTAGGAGATGTTCCTTTGAATCCTAAATAATTCCCTCATATGTTCCTTGACTTGGGGTCTTCCAATCCCTTCAAAACAATATCCCATATTGCACATAGTCTATTTCTCATCTTAATGGCCAAAATATCATAATTTTTACGAGAGAAAATAGGATATGGTTGCAAATAATAAATTTCAAGAAAATTCAAACTAGTAACTCTAAATTTAGTCTAATTCACTATAAAATGTCAATCATTAATTATTGTCCTAATTGTATTCTTCCACTGAAACAATTATTAAAAAAATATCTTTACCTTTAGGAAAATTTTCTGGTAGAAATACCCTAAATTGATTATGATCCTAGATAATATGTGGAATAATGATTTAAAACATTTCACCGAGTAGAGTATCTTAATCCTCAATCAAAATATGCATAAATGATGAGAACTAGATCTAGAGGCGCAAAAAAATCTCAATTTGAATCAAAATGAACCAAAATTTTATAGAAGTATGAGATTGAAAAAGGGAAATTTAAAAACTTACTATTAATCCACATACATGGTCACTCCTTTTCCTATCAGAACATATGCTTGAAATATTCAGCCACATTGACGCTTTATATAACCATAAAGCAACATCACCCTCATCTAAAATCCCTATTCCCTTGGAAAACTTTACTCTAGGATCCTTTTATTTGTGGTTTGGAAATTCCACCTCAAATGGTGGCTTCACATTCAAACTCTTTAGATGGCACCTTTTGCATCAGTAACTATCATAATGGAAACTCTTACCACACCATTCACACCTTTATTCTCTTAATTTTTCCTTTTCAATGACAATGTATCAAATCCTTTCTGACTACTCCCTGGAAGTGACTATATAGTGTCTTTGGTTGTACTTCCTTAGCGATGGCTATGCTCCTTTATCTAGAAATTTTTATAATGGGGAGTTACTTGTACTCCCAATACTTCACTCTCTATAGATATATCTCCTCTCACAACCCCAATTAGACTAGGCCAAGGAAAGAAGAAACCCAACCCTTGATAAAGTAGATGCATTTTTTGAAATGTTCAACCTATTTGGACACTTCAAATGTACTCTAATAAAAATTTGATGATTAGAAGAGAAAACCAAATAAGTAAATAAAAACCTCACATGATCTGATAATTGAAAAAGGAAACCATATAAGTACATAGAAACCTCACACAATGAGTTATGGATCCTAAAATTTGATTTATTCAATTTTCATAAACTTAAATTTATTCATTCCTCATACGTTATAGAGAAAAATTAAATAAATATAAAACATTTTTTTAAAAATATAGAAACATAAAACTTAATTTACTAATAATAAAAATCACACAAGTTTGCTAAAATAAAACAAAAAATGATTATAATATTACAACCATGATATATACTTCCCTTTTTCAAACCTATTCGTATGCCTACAAACAACGAGCATGAGACTCCCATTCTTCCAACTCTATGGGCTTTGAAAAGGATACTCGATGGCCAGTCATATCCCCTCGGATGTGAGCTAGTGAGAGTGAAAATGCACCTTCAGGGTAGGCATTATTTCGATGTGATCCTAAATCGAGTGATGTCCCCTAGGGTGTGAGACGGTGGACATGAAAATGGGGCTAGAAGGCCTGAGTACTTCTATTTTGAACATTTTTTCCTTTTGGAGTTATCATTAAACTATGCTAGGGGATAATAAATTGCTAGAACAAGTGAATGTATTGGAGGTGACCGATAGATAGGCTTTAGCAAACAAAGGAAGATCGTGGACCAAGCTCTCTTGTGTTACATTAATCCACTTATAGGTGGACCTACAAACCTATATTTGTCTCCAGGAATACCAACTGTCGACTTAATGTTGGACGATAATGAAACATATTTTTCCACTTTCATTTATTATTTTATTTTTTTGGAAAATATTGGATCCATGAAAATGGAAAGATGAGTCTATAGCGAAATAAGGTGACTATATGGCTGGATTTGTCTCCCAACAAAAAATAAGAGCACGATATTTACAATAAATAAAAGATTTTCCCAACATTTACTAAAACGTTAAGGGGAGGGTGAGCTTATTCATTGAATTGTTGGAATAGTCAGATGGAGACTTGTATCTTCAATCAAAATAAAGATTCAATAGAATAAATTTTATGCATTATAAGTGGAAGTATCATGATTCATTGTTGTAGGAGAGCGTGCGTTGAACAGGCTATGCATTAGAGTAAAATAAAATTTATAACTCACATTGATGGCAGAAGAACAAAGAAATCACAATTTCACGGTTTGAGGAAGGAAGTGTCAAGGGATTTGCACAGTGACTATTGTGTGGCCTCAAGGTGCCCTCCAATATGTGATCAACACGAGGTAAATGTGCATGAGCGCCCAATATGTCTCAAAGGGAGGAAAGGTAACTAAAAGAGGCTTGTTTTAATGCATCATTAGGTGTATGATTCACTGTTTCGACTGTAATGACAGTTGCCAACACCATATCGATTCTCAATTTTCTTCTAGCAAGCACTGTGTATACATGTTTTGCTCTATAGAACTTTTTTTTTATGGTTATACCATTTTCATTGGGCTCTTTGGTGGTGGCAAAATACATATAAACATTTTTAATAGGTTGTCAATAAACTAGAAATTGCACCACATGTTGCAAAGGAAACATCGTAAGACATAAGAGAGAAGAATCGTGAAATATAAAAAATCATTAAATGATAAAAAATAGTAAACAAATTTAGTTAATTTTTGTGTTTTGTCCTTTTGGTAGAATGCAATGTAAAATAAAACTATAAAAAATATACATATAGTACAGTATAAATATAATTATATAAGATAATCTCTCTAAAAATGTTTTGTGCATAAAAATGTATACATTA
This sequence comes from Pinus albicaulis, assembly GCA_034641835.2. Classification (NCBI taxonomy): domain Eukaryota; kingdom Viridiplantae; phylum Streptophyta; class Pinopsida; order Pinales; family Pinaceae; genus Pinus; species Pinus albicaulis. The sequence continues at coordinate 183,002,431 of CM076580.1, forward strand.
AAAAATACTTATTATAAATATATTTATAGAATAAAAAAATATGTTTAAAATATTCATATGAAACCATAAAATATGTAATTCAACCAATATCAACTTCAACCAATATCAAAAGGCAGACCATCCGGCCAAAAATAAAACTTGAAGTAGAGGGATTGAAGCTGCACATTCTACATAGAAAACTTGCATTAGCCCGTTCAACAACTATCAACAACTATTTGAGATTCCCATCTGTTGCAACTTATTCAAACCTCAAGCACTTTCCAAATAAAGAGCAACAAACAATGTTGAGAACTCGATCTTTGAATTGGAATAGGAGCCAGATTATATCTGATATGAGTGAATTAAAATGAATTTATATGAAAAACACCACCAATCCCACACCTGGGTGGATGCGCTTGGCTAACCCCATCAAAGAAACCCCATGGGGTATCATAATCTATGGCAAGCATAATAAACATATAAGGAGAAACATACCTTTTTAACAAGATCACCAGAAGATTCTCTGATAATTTGAGTGGGCTTTCCTTCTAGATTCTTGCAAGACAAATGAGAGCAAACATGCGAATAAATATAAGTAGCTCTTTATTTTTTCATCCACAATAAACCATATCACTTAGAGATGACACAAATAGGAGAATAATGAACAACCACTTTCCCACCTCAAATGTGAGCTTGAATATGTAGTGAAAAAAAAATTGTAGCCATTGTACCATGGAAAGACCTTATTGGTTTAGGGCATCTCTGCCTCAAATTTTTCACTTTCTCCAAATATAGATGGTTAAAGTTTTCACCTAATTTCCCTCTAGTCATATTCAATCCATGAGGGATTAATCACTTAAAATTTTGGGATACAACAACCTGTGAAGGACTTGAAACTGATAAATAACCATGCACAAGATGAATGTTCAGTACTTCGACTAATTTTCTTGTCCCAATAAAGAAAGGAATACTTGGATCACTCCAAGAGGAGAAAATGCTACAACCATAAATCCCGCAATCTGTAATAACTAGAAAAATACAAGATTAGAACATAAACACATGAATCAACTTGTAGAGAATCCTAGACACACATAGAAATCCACAATTACAGAATGCAATGCATAAATTTATCATAGAAATTAGGGAATCATTGCACCTTAGTTGTGGTCAGGATGTAGAGACATTATATGTTATATTTCTAAAATATGAATTGTTAGTAAACCTCATCCCAGATAGTATGATTATTTCAACTATCAAGAGATTCAAAAATTACCATGCCACATGGCAAAAAAGCTGTGACCCCAATAAATTTAATTTTAAAAGAAATTGTGACCAGTAAGAGCTTACTAAAACTGATAGGTAGGTGAATATTGTGTTCTTGACCCAAACTCCAAAACTTCCCTTTCTACATCGGCAACTACTTTCTTTTTTTCTCGATGAGAAGTAGAAATATTGCACTTGTGAAATGTTTCAACAAATACATGGATAATTAGAGTGAAAGGACTACCACTGGGTAGTTTATGATGATAAAATATCATCCGAAACAAGAAGATAAACAAAGATAATTCCACTAACATGAAAGATCATTAGTCCATGACGCTAGCTGCAATGGGGATTTTACCTCTATGCATAAACACATCCAATTGAAAGAAGCAACACAAAATTTTCATCATGTCGGAAAATATATAGATTCCACCACTTATGCTTCTATGTTGCAAGGTTGCATTGATAAAAAAAAGTCCTATCACAATGAAAACTAGTCTATGCTCACATCATTGAGATAAGATTTGAATGCTAGGACATGGTTTTGTAAAATACTCTTGTGACCATGTATGCCAAATACAGAAATATAGATGATGCATGAAATGTGTTTAACAAAATTCCTCAACAAAATGTGGCATCATGGAATGTGATGATTGCAGCTTATGCTAGGGATGGATATACCGAAAAATCATGGGAACTATTTTATCGAATGAAATGGATGGATGTCAAATCCAATCAGTTCACATTTGCAGGTCTTCTTCCAACATGCATCAACTTGGGAGATCTCAAGAAAATTCATGTAGAGATAATTAGAAGGGGTTTGTAGTCGAATGTGTTTGTAGGAAATGGGCATGTAGATATGTGTGCAAAATGTGGGAGCATATAAATTTCATATGATGTGTTTGATAAAATTGTTCATAGGAAGGTAGTCTCGTGGAAGGAAATGGTTGCATTGTTTGCCCAGAATTCGTATATCGAAGAGGCCTTGAAGAATTTTTTGGAAATGCCTCTACGTAATGTCATTTCATGGAATGTGATGAATTCAAGGTATCTTCAAAATGGATAAATTCGCTAGGTTCTCAAGAGTTTTCAACATATACCTCACACCAGTTTAGTTACATGGAATGAAATGATTGCAGAATATGCTCAAAATGGAAAATTTGATGAGGCGCTGAAGCTTCTTCAGAAATTTCCCCAAAGGAATGTGGTGTCATAGAATTCAATGTTTGCAGGATATGCACAGGTTGGGCTTGTTTATGACGCTCTAAGGCTTTTTGAGGCTATGTCTATGAAGAATGTAATATCTTGGACAAAAATTATTGTGACATTTGAACAAAATCACCATGATGAGGAAGTTCTAAATATTTTTCAACAATTTCAAGTAGCTAGTGTAAAATGTTGTGTTTGACAAGATGCCTCATTGATATATCACTTTATGGAATGAAATGATTGTTGGATTTGTTCGGAATGGTCATATTGAGGAGGCCTTGATTTTTTTTCAGAAAATTCGTGAATGAGATGTAATTTCATGGAATATGATAATTTGTGAATAAGATATAATTTCATGGAATAAAATAATTGTTGGATACACATATTATGGGCATTGTCAGGAAGCATGTGATATTTTAAAAAAAATGAAAATGGAAAGTGTGAAGCAAAATGCATAGAAATTTACAGTTTTTCTCCCGGCATGTGCTAACTTGACAGCTCTGGAACACAACAAGGAGGTCCACGAAGTTATACTTAGGAGCGGGGTTCAATTCAATGTTATTGTGGGTGGTGCCATTGTGGGCATGTATGAAAAATGTGGGAGCATATAGAATGCTCACAAAATTCCCTTTCTACATCAGCAACTACTTTCCTTTTTTCTTGAAGAGAAGTAGAAACATTTCACTTGAAATGTTGCTAAAAAGACATGGATAACTAGAGTGAGAGGACTGCCACTGGGTATTTTATGATGATAAAATATCATTTGACAAAAGAATACAAACAAGGATATTTCCACTAACATGAAAGAGCATTAGTCCATGATGCTAGCTGCAATGGGGAGTTGACCTCTATGCATAAACACATCCAATTGAAAGAAGCAACAAAAATTTTTCATCATGTAGGAAAATATATATATTCCACCACTTATTATTCTATGATTCAAGGTTTCATTGATAAAAAAATTCCTATCACAAGGAAAGCTATTCCATGCTCACATCATTCAGAAAGGATATGAATGCTAGGACATGGTTTTGTAAAATACCCTTGTGACCATGTATGCCAAAAGTGGAAATATAGATGATGCACGAAATGTGTTTGAAAAAATGCCTCAACAAAATATGGGAGCATGGAATGTGATGATTGCAACTTATGCTAGGGATGGATATACCAAAAAATCATCGGAACTATTTTATCGAATGAAATTTATGGATGTCAAATCCAATCCGTTCATATTTTTGAGTCTTCTTCCAACATGCGTCAACTTGGGATATTTCTAGAACATTCATGGAGAGATAATTAGAAGGGGTTTTCAGTCCAATATTTTTGTAGGAAATGGACATGTAGATATGTATGCAAAATGTGGGAGCATATAAATTATGCATGATGTGTTTGATAGAATGGCGCATATGAATGTAGTCTCGTGGATGGAAATGGTTGCATTGTACACCCAGAATTGGTATATTGAAGAGGCCTTGAAGAATTTTGAGAAAATTCCTTAACATAATTTCGTTTCATGGAATGTGATGATTTCAAGGTATCTGCATAATGGAGAAATTGGCCAGGATCTAAACATTTTTCAACAAATGCCTCAAACTAATTTAGTTACATGGAATCCAATGATTGCAGGATATGATCAAAATGGGAAATTTGATGAGGCGCTGAAGTTTTTTCAGAAATTTTCTCGAAGGAATGTGGCGTCATGGAATGTAATGACTGCAGGATATGCACAGGTTGGGCTTTTTGATGAGGCTCTGAGGCTTTTTGAGGATATGTCTGTGAAGAATGTAATATCTTGGACAACAATTATTGTGACATTTGCACAAAATCAGCATGATGAGGAAGCTCTAAATATTTTTCAACAATTGCACCTAGCTAGTATAAAATGGTGTGTTTAACAAGAAGCCTCATTGAGATGTCACTTTATGGAATGAAATGATTGTTGTATTTTTTCGGAATGGTCATATTGAGGAGGCCTTCAAATTTTTTCAGAAAATTCTTGAATGAGATGTAATTTCATGGAATACAATAATTGATGAATGAAATGTAATTTCATGGAATATGATAATTGATGGATACACACATTATGGGCATTGTGAGTAAGCTTCTGAGATTTTGAGACAAATTGAAATGGAAAGTGTAAAGTAAAATGCATAGAAATCAACAATTTTTCTCCCAGCCTGTGCTAACTTGACAGCTATGGAACACAACAAGGAGGTCCATGAAGTTATAGATAGGAGTGGGGTTCAATTCAATGTTATTTTTGGGTGGTGCAATTGTGGGCATGTACGCAAAATGTCGGAGCATAGATAATTCTTGCATTTTGTTTAAGAAAACGCCTCAATGAGATGTGGTTTCTTCGAATATAATGATCATCCAATATGCCATGCACAGGTATGTGAGAGAGGCCCTTCAATTTTTTTAACAATTGCAAGACTTTGGTGTGAACCCGAATCATATTAATTTTCTTGGTGTGTTGTCTACATGCTCCATTGCAGGCCTAGTAGAAGAGGGTTGACAATACTTCTACTACATGAGTGATTCTTATCACATCAAACTGAAAATGGAGCGGTATCGCTGCATGGTTGACCTTCTTAACTGTGTTGGGTTCTTGGATGAGGCACAAATCTTGATCAACATGATGCCAATGAAACTTCATACTGCTATGTGGGAATCCTTTCTTGGTGTTTGTAGGATGCATACTGACATAGAACTAGGAGAACATGTGGCAGAACATATTTTTGAGTTGGACGTTGGACTCTCAAGATAATGCAGCTTATGTCTTGTTGTCAAATATCAATGCTTTAGCTGGCAAATGGAAAGGTCACAAGTCTAGTGGACAAAGGGTTGGGGATTGTGGCCTGGAAAAGTACTTTGTGCTCGTGGGAGAGAAATTTGTTTTGATGGGCATATTTCAATTGTGCAAGTGCAATATTTTTTTTTAATTTGATTTAATAATGTACCTATTTTCTCTCTTCTCACTTCTTTGAAGTGAATTTGATAAATTGTAGAGGAAATTACCGTGTACGTCTTCCCCATATTTGTTGGCACAAGTTCTACCATGTCATGGAAAATACATCACATAGATTAATGTGTTTTAGCTTGTGGAAATTAATAAATACATTCAAAGCTAAATGAGTCACTGAAATTTTTGGATGATGGTTTTATTCATGGCTTTTCAAGCTTTCTTATAGCATGTGGGAAAATGAATGCAATCTTTGGAACGATTCTTCGTTTTCTTACTGTACTAGCAGTTATGGTCATTTATTCAATTGCAATTGATCTTTGATACCACATTTTGCATATTGAAATTCTGCAAATGGAGTATTTTTCTTACCTTTGATATGATAATGTCATGGTTTTCTCCCTTTTCTCACTTCTATTTGTTGAAACTTATATCAGAAGAATTTTGTTGAGTGTTTTCGTTGAATTTTATTTGATAACTTACAGTGATCTGAACAGAGATTGTTGTGGAGACACTATTTTAACCTTGAAAATTAAGGTACACATCAGTTTTGAATGACTTATAAAAAACAATACATAATAAGCTAGAATAACAAAATGAAGCCGAAATAGGACTTAGTGACGAATTGCACCTTAGTTGTGGTTAGGATGTAGATACATTCTATGCTATATTGCTAAAATCTAAATTGCGAGTACATCCCATCATAAAGTATGATTATTTCAACTATAAAGAGCTTCATAAATTACCATGCCACATGAAAAAGCAACTGTGGCTCCAATAAATTCAATTTGCAAAGAAACTGTGACCAGGAAAATACAGTTTTCTTGACCTTAATTACAAAAATTCCCTTTTTTCATCAACAACTACCACAATTCCAATAGCTAGAGAATGAACTCTAATGGTAGTTTTCTTGACCTAAATTACAAAAATTCCCCTTTTGCATTACCAACTATCACAATTCCAATAGTTGAAGAATGAACTCTAATGGTTCTTCTCTATCAGGTTTTCCTCTTCAAACTGATATGCACCAAATGATTCTAAAGATGAATTGTGGCCTCCTTTCCCAAGAGCATCGAGGTATATTGAGAAGAAAAAATCCCCAATATTATTCAAACTCCCAAAAGAGGTTTATAAAGTGACAAAAGTTAATCCCTGTAACAACCCATTGCATGGGGTATTTTTTACTCAATCTCTGTGTTTTCTACTCAATCTCCATTCATGAGGTGAAAGAAAAATTAAAGAAATTCATTGGAAAGAAATTGTAGAGATACATAATTATCAATTTCATAATATTACAACATTTAATACCGAGAAAAATATAAGCTATCCATCAAAATGTAAATGTCAGCACATTAATTTCAACACAACATAATATACATAAAAATATTTATGGAGCACAATAAAATGTGTACAAACATGGATGGTAGAAATGTGAACGGAGCACATTAGTTCAACACACCATAATATACCTAAAAATGTGAATGAAGCACATTAAAACACACCATAATATACCTAAAAATATGAATGAAGCACATTATACCTAAAAATTTGAATGAAGCACATTATACCTAAAAATGTGAATGAAGCACATTAAAAATTGTATAAATAAGAATGATGGTTGAATGATGGGTGGGTTTAGCAGGTGAATGATGGGTGAATGATGGGTGTGAATAATGGGTGGGTGTCCCAGTTACTACGATCATTAACATCTAATTACCATCTATTTAAAGCCCCATAAGCTTTAACATATATAATTATTAAGTCTATTAATAAAATATATTAAAAACTGTTAGTTTTTAAGCTTCTTTGGTTATCATTTGCAACAGAGATTCTCATATTATGCACAGTGTAAAAAGGATCATGTCGACATTTCTGAAAGAATGAAAGAAGAACAAGACCAGAAATAAATAGGAAATGAATTGATTTAGTTGATTTTTAAATATATTAATAATAAAAAAAAAATTTATGTATAATAATTATTATTAATGTTAATAATTATTTATTTACAATAACCCTAATTTTACAAATATTAATTATGCTTATTTTAATTATAATATTTTAATTACTAAGAATTTTTTTTGAATAATAATGTTTTTAAAAAGGGTTAATATTTATAAGAGGTTAATTTTTTATATTTTTTGAATTTATTACCTTATTAAATTGTTTTTATTAACTATTGTTAATAATAATAGTTATTAATAATAGTTGTTAATATTAAAAACTATATATTATGTCATATCATTTTATTTAGTACCTAGAAAAATACAAGGTATCCATAAAAATGTGAATGGGAAAACATTCATTTCATGTCATCACTATTCAAAATATCAAAATTAAAAATATAAATATAAAAATTGAAAACAAGAAAAACCTATAGTTATAATTTGTGAAATTATATCTATATATTATTTATTTTTAATTAGTAAAATTTAATTTTTTTTTAACAAAACTTTTTACACTCAAATTTAACCTTTTACAATCAAATTTATCTATTTTTAATTAATAACTATAAAAATCATTTTTATTTTTATTTTCTATTAAAAATAATATTGATTCTCTAAAAAAAGAAAGACAGATTTTTGTAATATTGAAATCTAAGATATATTTTTTATATTTTTCTTTTTTTTTTTCATTTATCCTTACCTTATAACTCTTGAAATGGGTATCTACCCCATCATGTTTGGAAGACTCAAATTCATAGTTTATCCACAAGTTTTTAAAACTTCTGAAATGAGTAGATTCAATAAATTTACTGGAGAGAATCAAATTAAACTCATATCATGAACACAATTATTCTATAAATTTAACTGCTCTCCACACCAATCTAATATTTAGTGGCTCTGTTAGAACGACGGAAAGAACGCTGAACCCGATGACAACAAACAGACAGCGAACAAAATCACATAAAAACTTACAAACAACTTGAAACCACATGGAAGTGGTTCTTGCCGAGCGAGGTGACAACCAACAAAATCACATAAAAATTTACTAGCATCTTGAAAACCACATCGAATTGGGAGTCCTCGATTGGACTGCAGTGGTTAGTCTGATGAAACCATTTCTAATTATAGAAAAAGAAGAAAGCTTGCAAACAAGTCTTGCAATTATAGACATAGCAGAAAGCCTGCAAATCCAAGTGACAAAAAACAAAATCACATAAAAATTTACTAGCATCTTGGAAACAACATGGAAGTGGGAGTCCTTGATTGGACTGTGGTGGTCAGTCTGATGAAACCACTTCTAGTTATAGACACAGAAGAAAGCCTGCAAATAAGCCTTGCAATTATAGAGAGAGAAGAAAGCCTACAAACAAGTTACCACCAAAACTATCGCTGTATTTAACAGAAAAAGGAATTTCCACTACTCGAATATGCGTTTGATGTAAAATTAATTCCATAATTGGGATTGCCAGCTTTTTCTTAACAAAACAGCTACACTTCTATTAGTACCAAGCTAAGCTATTATGTTGGTATAATTTTAGAAATCACTTTCATAAATTTGAAACAATTCAAGAAAGTACATCAATCAATCAACCATCGACCACATATCATCTTCTAAAAATAATATTTTTGGCTCTGAAAGATGTATCAAAGGATAAGGGGAATTATTTCTTTAAAAATTAGTGAAACAACTACGGAATTAAAAATTTATGAGTCAGACAAAGTTCTCTATAATTATATGAACATTGCATCCAAACAAAACACATGGACAAAAAGCACCACATGTAGTTGATGCTGTATCCTGGAAACTGATTTTCCTCCGTCATTATCAGCATTAATGTTGGAATCTAATTTCCAACTGCCCAGAGAAGTTTGCAGGACAGCAGAAGTTATTTGAGAAAAGATTGAAAGGCGGCAGAGTTAATGTTGATGTGAATTTAAGCAGGCACGAGTTGAATGCAGGAGCATTGGAAGAGCTGCATCTTATCTGCAGCAACAACCAACATTAAAACCTTCACCAAACAAATTTAACAACAGAGGAAATTTACCACAAGATTGAAAGGGCCACGTGGAGTAAATATATTGGATCACGTGAATTTGGAGGAAATCTGAAAACAAAAAAGCCGGACCCGAAAACAATTGAGGTGGATTTAATTTGAATTTCGCATCACACATTGGGCCTACGTCAACATTTCTTTTTGGAATGCGAATATCATTTTGCAAAAGGGTTTGATTTATTTTCTGAAGTCCGTAAAGGTTCATAAACTTTTTAAAGACCTTCGGTAAAAGTTTTTTACTAAGGTTAATATATATTATAAATGTTTTTAACATTTATAATATATATATATATATATATATATATATATATATGTAATACTTTTTTGTTGTTTATGTCCTGGAAAGTTTTTAAAAGGCCCGAAAGCTAAAACAAAAAAAAAGGAAGGCCCGTGAATGTAATTTCTTTTTATTTACTGTGTAATTTTTATTTTTACACAGCAGTGTGTATAAAAGGGAAAAAGACAGATTGTATGTAAGAAGTTTTTACACATAGCAGAGTGTGAGAACAAGTGTATGCGCAGCAGTGCGAAAGTAGAAAGAATGAAAAAAATACAGCATAGTGTTTTTAGAGACAGAGTAATTTTTTGTGTGAGACAGAGAAGAGTTTTGCTTGGCACTATGTCTTGTAACAGTCCAGCATTTTGTAATCCCTCATAGAGGAAGAATTTTTTTATTGTAATCGATTTTTACAGTGAATGAAATAGTTTGTTTTCAGTGTTTAACTCTGTCTCCTGTGAGTGAAATTTGTTTGTATTTCTCTGTGTTAAAGAAAGGGAATTTCTATTGTAATATTGAGAAATTCCAACACGGTATCAGAGCTAGTTCAGGCTCTTTGAAGATTTCAAAGAAGCTGAAGAAGAAGACTTGTTGCAGCGTTTTCTCCAGCAGTGTGAAAGCTCAGCAGAAATCAGAAGTTCAGGTATTTCTCAAAGATAACAGAGATGTTGTTTTGTTTTAAAAGAGTTTGTTATTTTAGAGAAGGAAAGAAAGTTTGTTTAAGTTCAGAGTTCAGTTTAAGAGCAATGGCTGGACCAAGCACATGAATGAGCATTGGAAATGTTCAGCTTCCACAATTTAATGGAAAGAACTATGATTATTGGGCCATCACCATGAGAGCCCTGTTTTTCTCACAAGACTTATGGGAATTTGTAGAATATGGTTTCGTTGAACCAGCTGATGAGTAGGCTTTTAATGCCTTAACTCAAGCACAGAAAGATTTATTAAAGAACAATAGAAATAAGGATGCAAAAGCCCTCTTCTATTTGTACCAGGCAGTAAATGAGAGTGTGTTTCCAGGGATAGCAACAGCTAAGAAGTCCAAGGAGGCATGGGAAACTCTGAAAGTAGCCTATCAAGGTATGGAGAAAGTTAAGACAGCAAAGCTTCAGTTGCTGAGGAGATATTTTGAAACTCTTTGCATGAAAGAGTCAGATAATGTAGACACATTTTTTACACATGTGATTGGGATTGTAAATCAGATAAGATCCCATGGAGAAACTCTTGAAGAAAGAAGGATTGTGGAGAAACTTTTGAGGTGTTTACCCTCAAAGTTTGATGTAATTTTTACCACCATAGAAGAGACTAAAGATCTCTCACAGTTCACAGTGGATGAACTTCATGCCTCACTAATAACTCATGAACAGAGATTGAGTAGAGATGAACATTCATCTCTTGAGCACGCTTTCAAGACCCAGATGCCTTCAGGAAGAGGAAGAGGTCAAGGAAAAGGAAGAGGAAGAGGCAGAAGCCAGAACAGAGGTGGAAGGAACAACCCTTCACATTCACATGGAAGGAGCAATAGTCAGAGTCAGAGCCATGGCCAATGCAATAGCCAGCAAGGTGGACATCAACACCAACATGCTCATGAACAGAGGTATGACAAATCCAATGTCCAATGTCATTACTGCAAGAAATATGGGCACTATGCCAATGAATGTAGAACGAAGCAAAATGACATGAAGAATAAGCAAAATGCTAATGTAGCAAAAGAGGAAAAGAACCCAAGTAATGTGCTATTACCTTGTAATGTAGCACAAGATAGAGAAGATAATGTTTGGTTCTTAGATTCAGGATGTAGTAATCATATGACTGGAAACAAAGCAATGTTTTCTAATCTAGATGAAGAAATAAAATCTGAAGTGACCACAGGGACTGACACTAAGATCTCTGTCAAAGGAAAAGGCAGAGTTAGTATTCGAGCTAGAAATGGGGAACAAAAATTTGTCCCTGATGTATATTATGTTCCAGGTCTAAAATTTAATCTCTTGAGCGTTGAGCAGCTCATAAATAAAGGTTACAATGTAATATTCAAAGATGATGTGTGCACAATAAAATATATACCTCCAAGCAAGAAAATTATTGCTGAAATACAAATGACCAGCAATAGAATGTTTCCGCTCAAGCTCAACATTGACTTGAAGGGAAAAGGAAAGAGTATAGCAGTTGTAACACAAGAAGCCTTTCAGAAGGAAGAAAAGGATGAAAATTGGTTATGGCACCTGAGATTTAGAAATCTCAATTTCGGAGGATTAAATTTGTTGTACAGAAAAGGAATGGTAAGAGGTTTACCATTGATTGAGAAGCCTGACAGCCTATGTGAAGGCTGCATTCTGGGGAAGAAACACAGAGAAAAATTTCCTTCAGGGAAAAGCATAAGGGCGAAAGCACCCTGAGAGATCATTAACTCAAATTTATGTGGGCCGATACAAACAGCATCAGTTTCAGGCTGTAACACCCCCAAATTGTGTGTTGAATTTTTAAAGTTAGACATTTGAACTTAAATCCTAAGGGGATGGACCCCAAGGGATAAGTGTGGTGTGAATGTATTTGCATATTTTATTTGAGGAAATAAATAAAATGATTGTGCATTTTGACCAAGATGAGAATTAGAGATCACTTGCCAAATCCATGAGGATGGATAAGGCAACAAATCCCCAAAATCTTTCAAAAATCCTTGAAAGAAATTAATTTAGATTTGAGGAGGAATCTAAATTTCCCCAATGAAGAGGATTAGTTGGGAAGAGGTGAGAAAAAGCTGGAAAAGCTGAGGAAAAGCTTAAAGCAGCTTTAAAGAGTCCCAAAATGGGAAGCCTAGGCTAAACAGGAAAGAAAGCATCCTGCTATTCTGGACGCAGAATTAGAAACATGCTTTGGGGAATTATGAGCTTAAATAAGCTACTCCTAAGCAGATCAGAGGTTGATCTGTTCTAGGAGGTGATCTCTGCTCGGGGGTGAGTCCTGGGAGACAAAGAGGACTCTAAGGTTGGGAGATTGGTCATTTGCAGGTTGTGGTATGTTCTGAAATTTTTGTTATTCTACTTTCTGATGGTATGAATTGGCTACATATAAAAATCAAATGGAATGGAATGATTTATTTTAGTACTACATTTAACAGATTCTATCTTTAGGCATTCACCTTCCAGATTCTGTTTAGTTGTAGACTAGAAATCCATGGAGTAGAAACCCACAGAAACTTTAAACCAAAGACGGTCTAAATCTGAAGGTACTTAGTCTCCACAGATAATTAATGTTTAAATTGCATTGCATGTATTTATACAAAGGTGAAAATATATGCCAATATGTCTGCTAGGAAAATAATTGCTTGATTCTATATTTATGATCAGTCCTACTTCTAAACAGAAGGAATACCATGGGGTGCCCTTTGCTATTTAGCCTTAATGAAAATTATTAGTACGTAGCATAGAATGGTATAAAAGTTTTAAATCGTGCTTGATTCAAGTCTTTAGATACTTAGGCATAATAATATTGAATGCAATACTTAATTCAATATTCAATAGAAACATTGATATAATATGTCAATAGAAACATTTATGTAGGAGTTGCAATCTACTCCTACTTCATACTAGAATTGAATTGATACATATACATAGGAAGAGAGAAATTTAGTATTGTATACTAAAATGAAAAAAAAAAAGGAATTGGACGTGCTGATGTAAAGGTTATACCCATGATCTAGAGTAGAAGGGTATAACGGGACCATCTTCACAAACAACTTTACATAGATTTTATTAACTTCATAAACACATACCCTAAGTCGAATGCAAGGGTATTAGAATGTTAGGAAAACAACAAACGAAATGACATATTATAAATGACAGCTATAATACAATTTATATAAAGTGAAACCGAGAACGTTAGGGCGTCCCATATGCATATGTATAATGTGGTGAGAGTGTGCGACCTCGTGCATATGGTTTATAATATTACTCTTATAATTATATCATGTGCTATAAAAATGGAATAGATCAAAATATCAAATCAGTACTACAATGGCACCATATGACAGAGTGATAACGCATACGTGGAGAGTTGACCGAGCAATTACCGGTTGACAGCAGTTAGGCGGAATCCCGTCATTAGGGTTGCCAAGGCGTATGCACCTGCATAACCTGCGAAGCTAAATGATTAAACAAAATTATTTTATGTTACCTCTTGGATAGGGATAAAGGCCGAGCTTAGAACCACCCTGGAAAATCATTTGACAGCATAATAGTACATGCAGAGATAATATCTAGTTATATTCCGCGGCATGAAAACAAAAGCGGCTTCCCACAACATATATTGACAACAGATGTCCGCTACTTAATATAACAGAAGCCCACAACCTTACTCCTGGTCGTTTCACTAGTTGAGATTTTGTTAAACTAAAAACATCACATGAATCTAATAGGTAGGGCGCTATGTAATAGTATGCGTTCTTATATATGTACACATCAGAAAACAAAAACATGTAACCACAATAATGGCGGGCAATATGGGGAGATAGAGTAACAGCCTTCTGGCCCAAACGATATTAACCAGAACTAAAATTTCAACAGACTTCCAATCAAAGAACAACTGAATGAAAACCTCCCACTGTAACCGTGTTAGTATATCAATGTTCCCCAGTTAACATGCATGGATAAATGCAATCGCAGAAAACCCCTCAATCATTGCGTTGAGGTCGCCTAAATGAACTAACTGGAACCTCCAGCTATTGCACACAGATGTGCGCACCATGCGTCTCAATCCGCACCTTGGAAGGGTGGATAGCAGCAGAGATCTGGAACTTGAATATATTGAAGGACGAATGGGCAGAGCGCTGACGAGAAAAGCCGAAAATCTTCCCTGAGCCTGAAATAAAATAAAACCTACAGATCAGGAATTAGGAAAATACTGACCAATAGTTAAATGAAATAGTAAATAGAAGAAGGAGAGGGATTCTGGAACGAGCAGGGGTTCCTCGCTCGGGAGGAAAATAGACAGCCGAAAACATTGTTCGTCGGCGTATCACTTCAGTGATCGTGATAAACCGCAGCACAGTTAGTTCATACACGCTGAAATGCAGCGTTGAACCCTGATAGTAACCTACTGTACACTTCCAGCCCTTCTAACTCCAGAAGGCTTGAAAGGAAAATGAAAACGCGAGGGCTTCAAATAGAAAATAGAAAACCTAGGGTTAGAACCGACCTGTGTATCTGCAAAGATCCAGATCTCAGAACTGCACATAAATTCGCAACCACCACGTACCCTAGGAGATCCCGAGAGGGATTGTAGGGATCAAATCAATCAACGGGGAGTACAGTTTGCAAAAATTTAAGTATATTATTCAACTCCCTCCCATACAATCAGCAGTCGAGGTATCAACGGAACGATGAACTTAACTCTGCAAATTGGCCTTCCTGCCGGTAACTACAGCCAGTACGGAAACGTGTCAACTTCGCATAGGTAGTAGTATATGTGTGGAAACGCGGTCTCTGAACATGAAAGGAAGAACACGCCATCGGGAAGGCCGGATGAATTTAAACGCCGAAGAACTGTACCAATTCCGATTTCTTCAGCCAATAGACGGCGTAGTGCCGGGTACAAAAATTCTTTCTCCACGATCACACGCAAGACTGCCCCTGCATACGATCCAGTGAAAAGAAAACGATTAGAAATCCCAATGATGGTATCATAAATCGTAAACCGTGAACCGGAAAAACCTCGTGAATTAAACTACATGACAACTAGGGTTGAAAACCACACTCAAGCGGATTAAGCGCTATCGGTTCTTAAAATAACCAGAGGTACGTTAACCATAATCTCGGTCACATTCCGGAAAATGGGTTATAACACAATAAGAATGAGAAGTGTCAACCATGAAACCACTGTCACGTTTAGAAGCGGGTTTAGAAAACTACCAAAATGACCAGCGCAAGCCACGTATAGATCATATGTTGCGCTGATATATTTAAAATGTGAATTTTACATAGCTGTACAATACATATTTAAAATGCAAAGTTTAAATATACGTATCCCGATTTTATAATAATGCGCCATGTGGAAAATACATAATTATTGGACGCAGAGATATAATTATGTAATTATGTGGGCTAACGTATAGTGTGGAAATTTTATGTATATAGGTACTTTATGTAGAAATAAAATGTTATCATTATATATATAACAACTTCGTGTGTTATAAAACGCGGCTATAACATTGGAGGGTTGTTATAATGTTAGGTGGATATATATATAGATATAATGTTAACATTTCATATGTAACGAGTTCATAATTTATAAATCGTATGCTATAGCCTTTAGGCTGTGATTATAATGTTATGTGGATATACATATAATGATTTACCTTTCATATGTTACGAATTCATATTTCATAGGTTACGTATACTATAACATTTGGGGGTTTGGCTATAGTGAGTAGGTTCTCATCTAATAGCAAAATGCTTCGAACCTTAAAAATATCATTAGCCTTCCCAATGTAAAAAAGGGGGATTATTATTTCCTATTTTAAATGAATATTCAATTAGAGGAACAAGGAAAAACTTTAGAGGTTAGTATCAAATATGAGAAAAATAAAAAAAAAAAATTTGGAGGTGTGACAAATGGTATCGGAGCACCAGTTACAACAAATTGGGCTGTTAATTTTGTGCTCACTGCTTATTACATATTTTGTTTTTCTGAAGTTTTATAAACTTTGCTAATCTGTGTTGTAAGTGTATACAGTTGAAATGGCTGAAGGTGAAGGGATTTATGTGGATCTGCGGGATGAGTTTGCTACTCCAGATCCCAATGCCCCGGTAATGGCTATGTTGCACAGGCTGCAAAGAGAATTGGCTGAACTAAGAAGCCAAAATGACATGTTGTCATCAGCCAGTAACGAGCAAGAAAAGCTCATCAGAGAGCTCACTTCCCGGAACAGCCAGGAAGGCGAAGGTTCCGGAAAAAGAAAGATGGATGAGTCTGAGGATGAGGATGCAGCTAGAAATCAACACAGGAAGAAAAGAGAATTGCAGGGAGAATTTCGAAAGATTAAACCTCCCTCCTACGATGGGGACAAGGAAGAAGATGTTGAAGCTTGGTTGCTGAATATGATCAAGTATTTCCAAGTATATGAATATGAGAGCAATCTGAAGGCCATATTAGTTGTGTATCAGCTGCAAGGAAAAGCCACACTGTGGTGGGAAGAGACAAAAATGGTGCATGCCATTGATGAAAAAACAGTTACTTGGGAAGATTTTCAGATTAAGTTCAAAAGTCGTTATTTGAATGAACGTTATTATGATGATAAAGCAAAAGAATTCCATGAACTTAGACTAGGACAACTCACTATTGATGAGTTTGTCACTAAGTTTACCAATTTACTGAGGTATGTTCCTTACATAAGGGAAGAAAAAGCAAAGGTTCAAAGGTTTTTGAATTGCTTACCTACTGTGTACAAAGAGAAAATTGAGTTTGACAACCCGAAGACAATGGATGAAGGTGTTAGAAAAGCAAGATTATGCTATCAGCAGTTTAAAGGTAAAGCTGAACAAGGGAAGAGCAGGTTGAACAAGGGTGAGTTCAAAGGTAACAGACCAAAACCAGCATATCTAAGAAATTTTGGTAGAGATCATCAGCGGAAAAAATTCAATAAACCAAGAGAAAGTCAAACTGCTCAGTCCCAAGTGGCGTCAAAACCAGTAGAAGGGAATAAAAAGGAAGGGACAGTCAGAATGAAGGAACCTTTGAAGTGTTGGGGCTGTGGAGAACCCCATATGATGAGGGATTGCCCCCATCAAAATATTCATATGATCAACAGAGAACGAGAGGCAACAACAGTCAATGACATAGCCAGAAGCATACCAACTATCAGTGCAGCTTTGGAAAATCGGCAAGAAGAACATCAAGCAACCATGGTGGAAATGGAGGGTAAGATTTTTGACATACCTATTACTGTTTTTATTGATCCAGGTGCTTCTTTGAGTTACATTAGTCCTGGAATTGTAGAAAAATGTAAAATTAAACCTGAAAAATTTCAGCAGTCATGGTTGGTACAGCTGGCGACTGGAACTAAGAGAAAAGTCACACATAAATTGCCCAAAACAGCAATACAGTTAAATGGCTTTACAACAGAAGTAAATTTGAACATATTGCCATTAGGATCCTATGATTTGCTGATAGGAATGGATTGGCTGGAAAAGAAGAAAGCTCTGATGAACTACTGGGATAAAACCCTGCATTGTGTGGATGAGGAAGGGAAACCTTTTACACTAAAAGGGAAACCAAAATCCATTTCAATAAGACAAATATCAGCCTTACAATTAAAAAGAACAGCTAGAAAAGGATACCAGGTATATGCAGTGCATGTAGAAGAAATAGAACAACAAACTGAGGAAGAGTTGCTGGATGCTATACCAGTCATCAGAGAATTTAAGGAAGTCTTTCCCAAGGAAATCCCTCAGCTTCCCCCCAAAAGAGAGATTGATTTCTCAATCGATCTGGTACCAGGAGCAATCCCTGTTTCCCGAGCACCCTATCGAATGAGTCCCCCTGAACTAATGGAACTGAAAATGAAATTGCAGGAGTTGTTAGATAAATGGTATATAAGACCAAGTGTGTCTCCTTGGGGAGCCCCGGTTTTATTTGTGAAAAAGAAGGATGGAACTTTTAGGATGTGCATTGATTATCGTCAACTGAACAAATTGACCATTAAGAATAGATATCCACTTCCTAGAATTGATGATCTTTTTGATCAAGTGAGAGGAGCTTCAGTCTTTTCCAAGATAGACCTAAGGATTTCACTAAAAACCAATGAGGGCTACTCTATTACAAAAACAGGTTGTATATTCCAGATATAGAGTCATTGAAAAGAGAAATTCTAGATGAATATCACAAACAGCCCTATGCAGGACATCCGGGATACCAAAAGATGTTAACATCCTTGAAGAAGAAGTTGTTCTGGCCAGGAATGAAAAGAGATGTGGCAGAGTATTTAAGTAGATGTATGGAATATCAGTTAGTTAAAGTTGAGCATCAACACCCAGCAGGGCTTTTAAACCCTTTACCAATTGCAGAATGGAAATGGGATACAGTTTCCATGGATTTTATAACTGGATTACCCAAAAACAAATATCAGCATGATTCTGTAATGGTAGTGGTAGACACACTAACAAAGGCTGCCCACTTTATACTAGTGAAATCTACCTTTGGAACAACTCAAGTAGCAAATGTTTTTCTAAAGGAGATAGTAAGGCTTCATGGAGTTCCCAAGGTGATTGTCTCAGATCGGGATGCTAAGTTCACAGCAGCGTTTTCGAAAGGACTGTTTGCAGGAATGGGTACTAAGCTGAATTTTAGTACTGCCTATCACCCTCAAACTGATGGGAAAACAGAAAGGACAAATCAAATTTTAGAGGATATGCTGAGAATGTATGTGATGGATAGGCCATCATAATGGGAAGAGTATCTGCATCTAGCTGAGTTTTCTTATAATAATAGTTACCAATCCTCTATTAAGATGAGTCCGTTTGAAGCACTCTATGGGAGAAAGTGCCGTACTCCCTTGAGTTGGATTCAACTAGAAGATAAACTGGTGTTGGGACCAGATGCACTATAAGAGATGGAGAGAATTGTTAAACAGATACAAAGAAATATCAAGATAGCACAAGATCGCCAGAAAAGCTATGCTGATAAGAAAAGAGTGCACCGAGAATTCAAAGTGGGGGATCATGTGTATTTGCGCATCAAACCCAAAAAGAGCACACTTTATGCTGGAAGTTGTGCAAAAATTGCTCCTAGATATTGTGGGCCTTTTGAAATTTTAGAAAGGGTGGGACCAGTGGCTTACAAGCTGGCCTTACCACCCCATGTTAGAGTGCATAATGTGTTTCATGTTTCATTATTAAAAAGATATGTGCATGATGCTTCTCACATAGTTGATTGGAATGTTGCACAGGTGGAACCCAGAAGGGGAATTTCTGCCAGAACCGCTTCAAATATTGGAGCGGGAAGAAATTGAATTGAGAAATAGAACAATGGTCAGAGTAAAAGTGCAGTGGAAGCACTTTACTGTTGAAGAAGCTACCTAGGAAAGGGAAGCCGAAATGATGGAGAAATATCCATTTTTGTTTAAGTGAACTCTAGTAGTTGAATAGTAACACCGAGGACGGTGTTTATTTTCAGAGGGGGAATATGTAACACCCCCAAATTGTGTGTTGAATTTTTAAAAGTTAGACATTTGAACTTAAATCCTAAGGGGGTGGACCCCAAGGGATGATTATGGTGTGAATGTATTTGCATGTTTTATTTGAGGAAATAAATAAAATGATTGTGCATTTTGACCAAAAAGAGAATTTGAGATCACTTGCCAAATCCATGAGGATGGATAAGGCAATAAATCCCCAAAAATCTTTCAAAAATCCTTGAAAGAAATTAATTTAGATTTTGAGGAGGAATCTAAATTTCCCAAATGAAGAGGAAAGTAGTTGGGAAGAGGTGAGAAAACCTGGAAAAGCTGAGGAAAAGCATAAAACAGCTTTAAAGAGTCTCAAAATGGGAAGCCTAGGCTAAACAGGAAAGAAAGCATCCTGCTATTCTGGACGCAGAATTAGAAACATGCTTTGGGGAATTATGAGCTTAAATAAGCTGCTCCTAAGTAGATCAGAGGTTGATCTGTTATAGGAGGTGATCTCTGCTCAGGGATGAGTCCTGGGAGACAAAGAGGACTCTAAGGTTGGGAGATTGGTCATTTGCAGGTTGTGGTATGTTCTGAAATTTTTGTTATTCTACTTTCTGATGGTATGAATTGGCTACATATAAAAATAAAATGGAATGGAATGATTGATTTTAGTACTACATTTAACAGATTCTATATTTAGGCATTCACCTTCCAGATTCTGTTTAGTTGTAGACTAGAAATCCATGGAGTAGAAACCCACAGAAACTTTAAACCAAACACGGTCTAAATCTGAAGGTACTTAGTCTCCACAGATAATTAATGTTTAAATTGCATTGCATGTATTTATACAAAGGTGAAAATATATGCCAATATGTCTCAGGAAAATAATTGCTTGATTCTATATTTAAGGGATCACCCATTCTAAACAGATGAATACCATGGGGTGCCTTTGTTATTTAGCTCGAGTGAAAATTATTAGTACGACATAGAATGGCACAAAGTTTTAAATCGTGCTTGATCCAAGTCTTTAGATACTTAGACATAATATTGTATGTGCAATACTTAATTCATTATTCAATAGAAACATTGATATAATATGTCAATAGAAAATTCTATGTAGGAGTTGCAATCTACTCCTACCTCATACTAGAATTGAAATGATACATATACATAGAAAAAGAGAATTTCAGTATTGTGTACTAAAATGAAGAAAAGGAATTGGACGTGCTGATGTAAAGGTTATACCCATGATCTAGAGTAGAAGGGTATAACGGGACCATCTTTCACAAACAATCCTTTGTATAGATTTTATTAACTTCATAAACCCATACCCTAACTCGAATGCAAGGGTATTAGAATGTTATGAAAACAACAAACGAAATGACATATCATAAATGACAGCTATAATACACTTTACATAAAGTGAAGCCGAGAACATTAGGGCGTCACATATGCATATGTATAATGTGGTGAGAGCGTGCGACCTCGTGCGTATGGTTTGCAATATTACTCTTATAATTATATCAGGTGCTATAAAAATCGAATAGATCAAAATATCAAATCAATACTATAATGGCACCATATGAAAGAGTGATAACGCGTATGTGGAGAGTTGACCGAGCAATTACCAGTTGACAGCAGTTAGGCAGAATCCCGTTGCTAGGGTTGCCAAGGCGTATGCACCTGCATAACCTGCGAAGCTAAATGATTAAACAAAATTATTTTATGTTACCTCTCGGATAGGGATAAAGGCCGAGCTTAGAACCACCCTGGAAAAATGATTTGACAGCATAATAGTATACGCAGAGATAATATCCAGCTATATTCCGTAGCATGAAAACAAAAGCGGCTTCCTACAACATGTATTGACAACAGATTTCTGCTACTTAATATAACAGAAGCCCGCAACCTTACTCCTGGTCATTTCGCTAGTTGAGATTTTGTTAAACTAAAAACATCACATGAATCTAATAGGCAGGGCGCTATGTAATAGTATGCGTCCGTATATATGTACACATCAGAAAACAAAAACATGTAACCACAATAATGGCGGGGAATATGGGGAGATAAAGTAACATCCTTTCGGCCCAAACGATATTAACCAGAACTAAAATGTCAACAGACTTCCAATCAAAGGACAACTGAATGAAAACCTCCCACTGTAACCGTGCTAGTATATCAATGTTCCCCAGTTAACATGCATGGATAAATGCAATCGCAGAAAACCCCTCAATCATTGCGTTGAGGTCGCCTAAATGAATTAACTGGAACCTCCAGCCATTGCACACAGATGTGCGCACCATGCGTCTCAACCCGCACCTTGGAAGGGTGGACAGCAGCAGAGATCTGGAACTTGAATATATTGAAGGACGAATGGGCAGAGCGCCGACGAGAAAAGCCGATAATCTTCCCTGAGCCTGAAATAAAATAAAACCTACAGATCAGGAATTAGGAAAAGACTGACCAGTAGATAAATGAAATAGTAAATAGAAGAAGTAGAGGGATCCTGGAACGAGTAGGGGTTCCTCGCTCGGGAGGAAAATAGACAGCCGAAAACATTGTTCGCCGGCGTATCACTTCAGTGATCGTGATAAACCGCAACACAGTTAGTTCATACACGCTGAAATGCAGCGTTGAACCTCGATAGTAACCTACTATACACTTCCAGCCCTTCTAACTCCAGAAGGCTTGAAAGGAAAATGAAAACGCGAGGGCTTCAAATAGAAAATAGAAAACCTAGGGTTAGAACCGACTTGTGTATCTGCAAAAGATCCCGACCTCAGAACTGCACATAAATTCGCAACCACCACGTACCCTAGGAGATCCCGAGAGGGATTGTAGGGATTAAATAAATCATCAGGGAGTACAGTTTGGAGAAATTTATGTATATTATTCAACTCCCTCCCATACAATCAGCAGTCGAGGTATCAACAGAACGATGAACTTAACTCTGCAAATTGGCCTTCCCACCGGTAACTACAGCCAGTACGGAAACGTGGCAACTCCGCATAGGTAGTAGTATATGTGTGGAAACGCGGTCTCTGAACATGAAAGGAAGAACACGCCATCGGGAAGGCCGGATGAATTTAAACACCGAAGAACTGTACCAATTCCGATTTATTCAGCCAATAGACGGCGTAGTGCCGGGTACAAAAAAATATTTCTGCACGATCACACGCAAGATTGCCTCTGCATACGATCCAGTGAAAAGAAAATGATTAGAACTCACAATGATGGTATCATAAATCATAAACCGTGAACCGGAAAAACCTCGTGAATTAAACTACATGACAACTAGGGTTGAAAACCACACTCAAGCGGATTAAGCGCTGTCAGTTCTTAAAATAACCAGAGGTACGTTAACCATAATCTCGGTCACATTCCGGAAAACGGGTTATAACACAATAAGAATGAGAAGTGTCAACCGTGAAACCACTGTCACGTTTAGAAGCGGGTTTAGAAAACTACCAAAACGACCAGCGCAAGCCACGTATAGATCATATGTGGCGCTGATATATTTAAAATGCAAATTTTACATAGCTGTACAATACATATTAAAAATGCGAAGTTTAAAGATTCGTATCCCGATTTTATAATAATGCGCCATGTGGAAAATACATAATTATTGGACGCAGAGATATAATTATGTAATTATGTGGGCTAACGTATAGTGTGGAAATTTTATGTATATAGATATAATGTTAACATTTCATATGTAACGAGTTCATAATTTATAAATCGTATGCTATAGCCTTTAGGCTGTGATTATAATGTTATGTGGATATACATATAATGATTTACCTTTCATATGTTACGAATTCATATTTCATAAATCGTATACTATAACATTTGGGGGTTTGGCTATAGTGAGTAGGTTCTCATCTAATAGCATAATGCTTCAAACCTTAAAAATATCATTAGCCTTCCCAATGTAAAAAGGGGGGGATTATTATTTCCTATTTTAAATGAATATTCAATTAGAGGAACAAGGAAAAACTTTAGAGGTTAGTATCAAAATATGGAAAAAAAAAATAAAAATTGGTGTGACAAATGGTATCGGAGCCCCAGTTACAACAAATTGGGCTGTTAATTTTGTGCTCACTGCTTATTACATATTTTGTTTTCCTGAAGTTTTATAAACTTTGCTAATCTGTGTTGTAAGTGTGTACAGTTGAAATGGCTGAAGGTGAAGGGATTTATGTGGATCTGAGGGATGAGTTTGCTACTCCAGATCCCAATGCCCCGGTAATGGCTATGTTGCACAGGCTGCAACGAGAATTGGCTGAACTAAGAAGCCAAAATGACATGTTGTCATCAGCTAGTAAGGAGCAGGAAAAGCTCATCAGAGAGCTAACTTCCCGGAACAGCCAGGAAGGCGAAGGTTCTGGAAAAAGAAAGATGGATGAGTCTGAGGATGAGGATGCAGCTAGACATCAACATAAGCAGAAAAGGGAATTGCAGGGAGAATTTAGAAAGATCAAACCTCCCTCCTATGATGGGGAGAAGGAAGAAGATGCTGAAGCTTGGTTGCTGAACATGATCAAGTATTTCCAAGTATATGAATATGAGAGCAATCTGAAGGCCAGATTAGCTGTGTATCAGCTGCAAGGAAAAGCCACACTGTGGTGGGAAGAGACAAAAATGGTGCATGCCATTGATGAAAAAACAGTTACTTGGGAAGATTTTCAGACTAAGTTCAAAAGTCGTTATTCGAATGAACGTTATTATGATGATAAAGCAAAAGAATTCCATGAACTTAGAGTAGGACAGCTCACTGTTGATGAGTTTGTCACTAAGTTTACCAATTTACTGAGGTATGTTCCTTACATAAGGGAAGAAAAAGAAAAGGTTCAAAGGTTTTTGAATTGCTTACCTACTGTGTACAAAGAGAAAATTGAGTTTGACAACCCGAAGACAATGGATGAAGCTGTTAGAAAATCAAGATTATGCTATCAGCAATTTAAAGGTAAAGCTGAACAAGGGAAGAGCTGGATGAACAAGGGTGAGTTCAAAGGTAAAAGACCAAAACCAACATATCTAAGAAATTTTGGTAGAGATCATCAGCGGAAAAAATTCAATAAACCAAGAGAAAGTCAAACTGCTCAGTCCCAAGTGGCGTCAAAACCAGTAGAAGGGAATAAAAAGGAAGGGACAGTCAGAATGAAGGAACCTTTGAAGTGTTGGGGCTGTGGAGAACCCCATATGATGAGGGATTGCCCCCATCGAAATATTCATATGATCAGCAGAGAACGAGAGGCAACAACAGTAAATGACATCGCCAGAAATATACCAACTATCAGTGCAGCCTTGGAAAATCGGCAAGCAGAACATCAAGCAACCATGGTGGAAATGGAGGGTAAGATATCCAGGTGCTTCTTTGAGTTACATTAGGCCTGGAATCGTAGAAAAATGTAAAATTAAACCTGAAAAATTTCAGCAGTCATGGTTGGTACAGCTGGCCACTGGAACTAAGAGAAAAGTCACACATAAATTGCCCAAAACAGCAATACAATTAAATGGCTTTACAACAGAAGTAAATTTTAACATATTGCCATTAGGATCCTATGATTTGCTGATACGAATGGATTGGCTGGAAAAGAAGAAAGCTCTGATGAACTGCTGGGATAAAACCCTGCATTGTGTGGATGAGGAAGGGAAACCTTTTACACTAAAAGGGAAACCAAAATCCATTTCAATAAGACAAATATCAGCCTTACAATTAAAAAGAACAGCTAGAAAAGGATACCAAGTATATGCAGTGCATGTAGAAGAATTAGAACAGCAAACTGAGGAAGAGTTACTGGATGCTATACCAGTCATCAGAGAATTTAAGGAAGTCTTTAGCAAGGAAATCCCTCAACTTCCCCCCAAAAGAGAGATTGATTTCTCAATCGATCTGGTACCAGGAGCAACCCCTGTTTCCCGAGCACCCTATCGAATGAGTCCCCATGAACTAATGGAACTGAAAATGCAATTGCAGGAGTTGTTAGATAAAGGGTATATAAGACCAAGTGTGTCTCCTTGGGGAGCCCCGGTTTTATTTGTGAAAAAGAAGGATGGAACTTTTAGGATGTGCATTGATTATCGTCAACTGAAAAAATTGACCATTAAGAATAGATATCCACTTCCTAGGATTGATGATCTTTTTGATCAAGTGAGAGGAGCTTCAGTCTTTTCCAAGATAGACCTAAGGACTGGTTATCACCAGCTTAGAATTAAAGAAGAAGACATCAGCAAAACAACATTTCGAACCAGGTATGGGCATTACGAATTTGTAGTCCTACCTTTTGGATTGAGTAATGCCCCTGCCACATTTATGTGCCTAATGAGCAGTGTGTTGAATAAGTATTTAGACAAATTTGTTCTTGTGTTCATAGATGATATCCTAGTTTACTCCAAAAATGAGGAAGAACATAAGGAACACCTAAGAATAGTGTTGCAAACTCTTAAAGAAAATCAGCTATCTGCCAAGTTCAGTAAATGTGAATTTTATAAAGATAAAATTCAATATTTGGGTAATATTATTTCTGAAAAAGGGCTTGCAGTTGACCCTGAAAAGATAAAAGCAATTAAGGAATGGCCAGTCCCAACTGATGTTTCAGCAGTAAGGTCATTCATGGGGATGGCAGGCTATTATCGTAGATTTGTGGAAAGATTTTCTGCCATAGCACTTCCCATCACTTCATTGCAAAGAAAGGGTGTCAAGTTTGTGTGGACTGAAAAATGTCAAAACAGTTTCGAGCAGTTAAAACAAAAACTTATTTCGGCCCCTATATTAAAAATTGCTGATCCTGATAAAGAGTTTGTTGTATGTACAGATGCTTGCAGAGAAGGGCTGGGAGGAGTCCTGTTGCAGGAAAATTCAGTTATTGCCTATGAATCTAGGAAACTGAAAATACATTAACAGAATTATAGTGCATATGATTTGGAATTTGCAGCTGTTATCCATGCTTTAAAAATGTGGAGGCATTATCTTTTGGGGAAGAAGTTCACATTGATGACTGATCATATTAGTCTTAAATATTTCTTTTCTCAAACTGATCTGAATGCAAGGCAATCCAGATGGCTGTCCTTTTTAAGTGAATTTGATATGGACATAAAACATATCAAGGGGAAAGAAAATAAAGTTGCTGATGCCTTAAGTAGAAATTCTTGTCAACATTTAAACAACACTGGGAGTAGTGCCTAGATCGAGATAGAGGAATTGGTAGGAAAAGGAGCAAATCAAGATCCCAACTACGAAGCACTCTTGGTGAAATTACAGAAAAAGGATAAAACTGATTTTACTAAAAACCAAAGAGGGCTACTCTATTACAAAAACAGGTTGTATATTCCAGATATAGAGTCATTGAAAAGAGAAATTCTAGATGAATATCACAAACAGCCCTATGCAGGACATCCGGGATACCAAAAGATGTTAACAGCCTTGAAGAAGAAGTTGTTCTGGCCAGGAATGAAAAGATATGTGGCAGAGTATTTAAGTAGATGTATGGAATTTCAGTTAGTTAAAGTTGAGCATCAACACCCAGCAGGGCTTTTAAACCCTTTACCAATTGCAGAATGGAAATGGGATACAGTTTCCATGGATTTTATAACTGGATTACCCAAAAACAAATATCATCACGATTCTGTAATGGTAGTGGTAGACACTCTAACAAAGGTTGCCCACTTTATACCAGTGAAATCTACCTTTGGAACAGCTCAAGTAGCAAATTTTTTTCTAAAGGAGATAGTAAGGCTTCATGGAGTTCCCAAGGTGATTGTCTCAGATCGGGATGCTAAGTTCACAGCAGCGTTTTGGAAAGGACTGTTTGCAGGAATGGGTACTAAGCTGAATTTTAGTACTGCCTATCACCCTCAAAATGATGGGCAAACAGAAAGGACAAATCAAATTTTAGAGGATATGCTGAGAATGTATGTGATGGATAGGCCATCAAAATGGGAAGAGTATCTGCATCTAGTTGAGTTTGCCTATAATAATAGCTACCAATCCTCTATTAAGATGAGTCCGTTTGAGGCACTCTATGGAAGAAAGTGCCATACTCCTTTGAGTTGGAGTCAACCAGAGGATAAACTGGTGTTGGGACTAGATGCATTACAAGAAATGGAAAGAATTGTCAAACAAATACAAAGAAATATCAAGATAGCACAAGACCGCCAGAAAATTTATGCTGATAAGAAAAGAGTGCATTGAGAATTCAAAGTGGGGGATCATGTGTATTTACGCATCAAACCCAAAAAGAGCACATTTTCTGCTGGAAGTTGTGCAAAACTTGCACCTAGATATTGTGGGCCTTTTGAGGTGTTAGAAAGGGTGGGACCAGTGGCTTACAAGCTGGCCTTACCACCCCATATTAGAGTGCATAATGTGTTTCATGTTTCATTATTTAAAAGATATGTGCATGATGTTTCTCACATAGTTGATTGGAATGTTGTACAGGTGGAACCAGAAGGGGAGTTTCTGCCAGAACTGCTTCAAATATTGGAGCGGGAAGAAATTGAATTGAGAAATAGAACAGTGGTCAGAGTAAAGGTGCTGTGGAAGCACTTTACTGCTGAAGAAGCCACCTAGGAAAGGGAAGCTGAAATGATGGAGCAATATCCATTTTTGTTTAAATGAACCTATAGTGAATCCCAACAGGATTAATGTTTATTTAGGAATAAGGTACATAGTTTAATTGTGTGCTACTTTGTTAATATTTGACCTCAACTTACAAGTAACTGTAGATAAAGAAGAATGTATTTGCATATTTTATTTGAGGAAATAAATAAAATGATTGTGCATTTTCACCAAGATGAGAATTAGAGATCACTTGCCAAATCCATGAGGATGGATAAGGCAACAAATCCCCAAAAATCTTTCAAAAATCCTTGAAAGAAATTAATTTAGATTTGAGGAGGAATCTAAATTTCCCCAATGATGAGGAGTAGTTGGGAAGAGGTGAGAAAAAGCTGGTAAAGCTGAGGAAAAGCATTAAACAGCTTTAAAGAGTCCCAAAATGGGAAGCCTAGGATAAATAGGAAAGAAAGCATCCTGCTATTCTGGACGCAGAATTAGAAACATGCTTTGGGGAATTATGAGCTTAACTAAGCTGCTCCTAAGCAGATCAGAGGTTGATCTGTTCTAGGAGGTGATCTCTGCTCGGGGGTGAGTCCTGGGAGACAAAGAGGACTCTAAGGTTGGGAGATTGGTCATTTGCAGGTTGTGGTATGTTCTGAAATTTTTGTTATTCTACTTTCTGATGGTATGAATTGGCTACATATAAAAATCAAATGGAATGGAATGATTGATTTTAGTACTACATTTAACAGATTCTATCTTTAGGCATTCACCTTCCAGATTCTGTTTAGTTGTAGACTAGAAATCCATGGAGTAGAAACCCACAGAAACTTTAAACCAAAGACGGTCTAAATCTGAAGGTACTTAGTCTCCACAGATAATTAATGTTTAAATTGCATTGCATGTATTTATACAAGGTGAAAATATATGCCAATATGTCTGCTAGGAAAATAATTGCTTGATTCTATATTTATGATCAGTCCTACTTCTAAACAGAAGGAATACGATGGGGTGCCCTTTGCTATTTAGCCTGAATGAAAATTATTAGTACGTAGCATAGAATGGTATAAAAGTTTTAAATCGTGCTTGATTCAAGTCTTTAGATACTTAGGCATAATAATATTGAATCACAAATGCTTAATTCAATATTCGATAGAAACATTGTGATAATATGTCCAATAGAAACATTTATATGAGAGTTGCAATCTACTCCTACCTTCATCCTAAGTGAATTGATACATATACATAGGGACTAGAGAAATTTGGTATTGTATACTAAAATGAAAAAAAAAAGAAATTGGACGTCTTGATGTAAAGGTTATACCCGCAGTCTGGTGGAAAAGGGTATAACGGGACCATCTTCACAAACAACTTTGCATAGATTTTATTAACTTCATAAACACATACCCTAAGTCGAATGCAAGGGTATTAGAATGTTAGGAAAACAACAAACGAAATGACATATTATAAATGACAGCTATAATACAATTTATATAAAGTGAAACCGAGAACGTTAGGGCGTCACATATGCATATGTATAATGTGGTGAGAGCATGCGACCTCGTGCGTATGGTTTACAATATTACTCTTATAATTATATCATGTGCTATAAAAATCGAATAGATCAAAATATCAAATCACTACTACAATGGCACCATATGACAGAGTGATAACGCATACGTGGAGAGTTGACCGAGCAATTACCGGTTGACAGCAGTTAGGCGGAATCCCGTCGTTAGGGTTGCCAAGGCGTATGCACCTGCATAACCCGCGAAGCTAAATGATCAAACAAAATTATTTTATGTTACCTCTCGGATAGGGATAAAGGCCGACCTTAGAACCACCCTGGAAAATAATTTGACAGCATAATAGTACACGCAGAGATAATATCCAGTTATATTCCGCGGCATGAAAACAAAAGCGGCTTCCCACAACATATATTGACAACAGATGTCCGCTACTTAATATAACAGAAGCCCGCAACCTTACTCCTGGTCGTTTCGCTAGTTGAGATTTTGTTAAACTAAAAACATCACATGAATCTAATAGGTAGGGCGCTATGTAATAGTATGCGTCCTTATATATGTACACATCAGAAAACAAAAACATGTAACCACAACAATGGCGGGCAATATGGGGAGATAGAGTAACAGCCTTCTGGCCCAAACGATATTAACGAGAACTAAAATTTCAACAGACTTCCAATCAAAGAACAACTGAATGAAAACCTCCCACTGTAACCGTGTTAGTATATCAATGTTCCCCAGTTAATATGCATGGATAAATGCAATCGCAGAAAACCCCTCAATCATTGCGTTGAGGTCGCCTAAATGAACTAACTGGAACCTCCAGCTATTGCAAACAGATGTGCGCACCATGCGTCTCAATCCGCACCTTGGAAGGGTGGACAGCAGCAGAGATCTGGAACTTGAATATATTTAAGGACGAATGGGCAGAGTGCCGACGAGAAAAGCCGAAAATCTTCCCTGAGCCTGAAATAAAAAAAAACCTACAGATCAGGAATTAGGAAAAGACTGACCAGTAGTTAAATGAAATAGTAAATAGAAGAAGGAGAGGGATTCTGGAACGAGCAGGGGTTCCTCGCTCGGGAGGAAAATAGACAGCCGAAAACATTGTTCGCTGGCGTATCACTTCAGTGATCATGATAAACCGCAGCACAGTTAGTTCATACACGCTGAAATGCAGCGTTGAACCCCGATAGTAACCTACTGTACACTTCCAGCCCTTTTAACTCCAGAAGGCTTGAAAGGAAAATGAAAACGCGAGGGCTTCAAATAGAAAATAGAAAACCTAGGGTTAGAACCGACCTGTGTATCTGCAAAGATCCAGATCTCAGAACTGCACATAAATTCGCAACCACCACGTACCCTAGGAGATCCCGAGAGGGATTGTAGGGATCAAATCAATCAACAGGGAGTACAGTTTGGAAAAATTTATGTATATTATTCAACTCCCTCCCATACAATCAGCAGTCGAGGTATCAACGGAACGATGAACTTAACTCTGCAAATTGGCCTTCCCGCCGGTAACTACAGCCAGTACGGAAACGTGTCAACTTCGCATAGGTAGTAGTATATGTGTGGAAATGCGGTCTCTGAACATGAAAGGAAGAACACGCCATCGGGAAGGCCGGATGAATTTAAACGCCGAAGAACTGTACCAATTCCGATTTCTTCAGCCAATAGACGGCGTAGTGCCGGGTACAAAAATTATTTCTCCACGATCACACGCAAGACTGCCCCTGCATACGATCCAGTGAAAAGAAAACGATTAGAAATCCCAATGATGGTATCATAAATCGTAAACCGTGAACCGGAAAAACCTCGTGAATTAAACTACATGACAACTAGGGTTGAAAACCACACTCAAGTGGATTAAGCGTTGTCGGTTCTTAAAATAACCAGAGGTACGTTAACCATAATCTCGGTCACATTCCGGAAAACGGGTTATAACACAATAAGAATGAGAAGTGTCAACCGTGAAACCACTGTCACGTTTAGAAGCGGGTTTAGAAAACTACCAAAACGACCAGCGCAAGCCACGTATAGATCATATGTTGCGCTGATATATTTAAAATGCGAATTTTACATAGCTGTACAATACATATTTAAACTGCGAAGTTTAAAGATACGTATCCCGATTTTATAATAATGCGCCATGTGGAAAATACATAATTATTGGACGCAGAGATATAATTATGTAATTGTAATGAGCCTAGTATAGTGTGAAATTTTATGTATATGGGTACTTTATGTAGAAATAAAATATTATCATTATATATATAACGACTTCGTGTGTCATAAAGCGGCTATAGCATTGGAGGGTTGTTATAATGTTAGATTGGATATTAATAGATATAATGTTAACATTTCATATGAGTTCATAATTTATAAATCTTTATACTAGCCTTTGAGGTATTGATTATAATGTTATGTGGATATACATGGAATTACCTTTCATATGTTAAATTCACATTTTATAAATGTTATACTATAACATTCGGGGTTTGGCTATAGTGAGTAGGTTCTCATCTAATAACCAAAATGCTTCAAACCTTAAAATGTCATTAGCCTTCCCAGTGAGGATTATTATTTCTATTTAAATGAATATTCAATTAGAGGAACAAGGAAAAATTAGAGTTAGTATCAAAATATGAAAAATAAATAAAAATTTTTGGAGTGATAAGTTTGAACACCGGTTACAACAAATTGGGCTGTCGTTTTGTTTACAACAAATTGGGCTGTTAATTTTGTGCTCACTGCTTATTACATATTTTGTTTTTCTGAAGTTTTATAAACTTTGCTAATCTGTGTTGCAAGTGTGTACAGTGAAATGGCTGAAGGTGAGGGGATTTATGTGGATCTGCGGGATGAGTTTGCTACTCCAGATCCCAATGCCCCGGTAATGGCTATGTTGCACAGGCTGCAACGAGAATTGGCTGAACTAAGAAGCCAAAATGACATGTTTTCATCATCCAGTAAGGAGCAAGAAAAGCTCATCAGAGAGCTCACTTCCCGGAACAGCCAGGAAGGCGAAGGTTCCGGAAAAAGAAAGATGGATGAGTCTGAGGATGAGGATGCAGCTAGAAATAAACACAGGCAGAAAAGAGAATTGCAGGGAGAATTTCGAAAGATCAAACCTCCCTCCTATGATGGGGAGAAGGAAGAAGATGCTGAAGCTTGGTTGCTGAATATGATTAAGTATTTCCAAGTATATGAATATGAGAACAATCTGAAGGCCAGATTAGCTGTGTATCAGCTGCAAGGAAAAGCCACACTGTGGTGGGAAGAGGCAAAAATGGTGCATGCCATTGATGAAAAAACAGTTACTTGGGAATATTTTCAGACTAAGTTCAAAAGTCGTTATTTGAATGAACGTTATTATGATGATAAAGCAAAAGAATTCCATGAACTTAGACTAGGACAGCTCACTATTGATGATTTTGTCACTAAGTTTACCAATTTACTGAGGTATGTTCCTTACATAAGGGAAGAAAAAGCAAAGGTTCAAAGGTTTTTGAATTGCTTACCTACTGTGTACAAAGAGAAAATTGAGTTTGAGAACGCGAAGACAATGGATGAAGGTGTTAGAAAAGCAAGATTATGCTATCAGCAGTTTAAAGGTAAAGCTGAACAAGGGAAGAGTTGGCTGAACAAGGGTGAGTTCAAAGGTAAAAGACCAAAACGAGCATATCTAAGAAATTTTGGTAGAGATCATCAGCGGAAAAAATTCAATAAACCAAAAGAAAGTCAAACTGCTCAGTCCCAAGTGGCTTCAAAACCAGTAGAAGGGAACAATAAAAAGGAAGGGACAGTCAGAATGAAGGAACCTTTGAAGTGTTGGGGCTGTGGAGAACCCCATATGATGAGGGATTGCCCCCATCGAAATATTCATATGATCAACAGAGAACGAGAGGCAACAACAGTCAATGACATAGCCAGAAGCATACCAACTATCAGTGCAGCTTTGGAAAATCGGCAAGCAGAACATCAAGCAACCATGGTGGAAATGGAGGGTAAGATTTCTGACATACCTATTACTGTTTTGATTGATCCAGGTGCTTCTTTGAGTTACATTAGTCCTAGAATTGTAGAAAAATGTAAAATTAAACCTGAAAAATTTCAGCAGTCATGGTTGGTACAGCTGGCCACTGGAACTAAGAGAAAAGTCACACATAAATTGCCCAAAATAGAAATACAATTAAATGGCTTTACAACATAAGTAAATTTGAACATATTGCCATTAGGATCCTATGATTTGCTGATAGGAATGGATTGGCTGGAAAAGAAGAAAGCTCTGATGAACTGCTGGGATAAAAGCGTGCATTGTGTGGATGAGGAAGGGAAACCTTTTACACTAAAAGGGAAACCAAAATCCATTTCAATAAGACAAATATCAGCCTTACAATTAAAAAGAACAGCTAGAAAAGGATACCAAGTATATGCAGTGCATGTAGAAGAAATAGAACAACAAACTGAGGAAGAGTTACTGGATGCTATACCAGTCATCAGAGAATTTAAGGAAGTCTTTCCCAAGGAAATCCCTCATCTTCCCCCCAAAAGAGAGATTGATTTTTCAATCGATCTGGTACCAGGAGCAACACCTGTTTCCCAAGCACCTTATCGAATGAGCCCTCCTGAACTAATGGAACTGAAAATGCAATTACAGGAATTGTTAGATAAAGGGTATATCAGACCAAGTGTGTCTCCTTGGGGAGCCCCGGTTTTATTTGTGAAAAAGAAGGATGGAAATTTTAGGATGTGCATTGACTATCGTCAACTGAACAAATTGACCATTAAGAATAGATATCCACTTCCTAGAATTGATGATCTTTTTGATCAAGTGAGAGGAGCTTCAGTATTTTCCAAGATAGACCTAAGGACTGGTTATCACCAACTTAGAATTAAAGAAGAAGACATCAGCAAAACAACATTTCGAACCAGGTATGGGCATTACGAATTTGTAGTCCTACCTTTTGGATTGACTAATGCCCCTGCCACATTTATGTGC
The DNA here is from genome assembly GCA_034641835.2 of Pinus albicaulis. Lineage (NCBI taxonomy): Eukaryota > Viridiplantae > Streptophyta > Pinopsida > Pinales > Pinaceae > Pinus > Pinus albicaulis. Next base: position 183,037,371 of record CM076580.1, read on the forward strand.
CTGATGAACAGTGTGTTGAATAAGTATTTGGACAAATTTGTTCTTGTGTTCATAGATGATATCCTAGTTTACTCCAAAAATGAGGAAGAACGTAAGGAACACCTGAGAATAGTGTTGCAAACTCTGAAAGAAAATCAGCTATATGCCAAGTTCAGTAAATGTGAATTTTATAAAGATAAAATTCAATATTTGGGTCATATTATTTCTGAAAAAGGGCTTGCAGTTGACCCTGAAAAGATAAAAGCAATTAAGGAATGGCCAGTCCCAACTGATGTTTCAGCAGTAAGGTCATTCATGGGGATGGCAGGCTACTATCGTAGATTTGTGGAAAGATTTTCTGCCATAGCACATCCCATCACTTCATTGCAAATAAAGGGTGTCAAGTTTGTGTGGACTGAAAAATGTCAAAACAGTTTCGAGCAGTTAAAACAAAAACTTATTTCAGCCCCTATATTAAAAATTGCTGATCCTGATAAAGAGTTTGTTGTATGTACAGATGCTTGCAGAGAAGGGCTGGGAGGAGTCCTGTTGCAGGAAAATTCAGTCATTGCCTATGAATCTAGGAAACTAAAAATACATGAATAGAATTATAGTGCATATGATTTGGAATTTGCAGCTGTTATCCATGCTTTAAAAATGTGGAGGCATTATCTCTTGGGGAAGAAGTTCACATTGATGACTGATCATATTAGCCTCAAATATTTTTTCTCCCAAACTGACCTGAATGCAAGACAAGCCAGATGGCTGTCTTTTCTAAGTGAATTTGATATGGACATAAAGCATATCAAGGGGAAGGAGAATAAAGTTGCTGATGCATTAAGTAGAAATGCTTGTACAAATGTGAACAGCATGGGGAGTAGTGCCCATATGGAGGTAGAGGAATTGGTGGGAAAAGCAGTAAATCAAGATCCCAACTATGAAGCACTCTTGGTGAAATTACAGAAGAAGGATAAAACTGATTTCACTAAAAACCAACAAGGGCTGCTCTATTATAAAAACAGGTTGTATATTCCAAATATAGAGTCATTGAAAAAAGAAATTCTAGATGAATATCACAAACAGCCCTATGCAGGACATCCAGGATACCAAAAGATGTTAACAGCCTTGAAGAAGAAGTTGTTCTGGCCAGGAATGAAAAGAGATGTAGCAGAGTATTTAAGTAGATCTATGGAATGTCAGTTAGTTAAAGTTGAGCATCAACACCCAGCAGGACTTTTAAATCCTTTGCTAATTGCAGAATGGAAATGGGACACAGTTTCCATGGATTTTATAACAGGATTACCCAAAAACAAATATGAAAATGATTCTGCAATGGTAGTAGTAGATACTCTCACAAAAGCTGCTCACTTTTACCAGTAAAGTCTACCTTTGGAACAGCTCAAGTAGCAAATGTTTTCCTAAAGGAGATAGTAAGGCTTCATGGAGTTCCCAAGGTGATTGTCTCAGATCGAGATGCTAAGTTTACAGCAGCATTTTGGAAGGGATTGTTTGCAGGAATGGGTACTAAGCTGAATTTTAGTACTGCCTATCACCCTCAAACTGATGGGCAAACAAAAAGGACAAATCAAATTTTAGAGGATATGCTGAGAATGTATGTGATGGATAGGCCATCACAATGGGAAGAGTATCTGCATCTAGCTGAGTTTGCTTATAATAATAGTTACCAATCCTCTATTAAGATGAGTCCGTTTGAAGCACTCTATGGAAGAAAGTGCAGTACTCCCTTGAGCTGGAGTCAACCAGAAGATAAACTGGTGTTGGGACCAGATGCACTACAAGAGATGGAGAGAATTGTTAAACAGATACAAAGAAATATCAAGATAGCACAAGATCGCCAGAAAATCTATGCTGATAAGAAAAGAGTGCACCGAGAATTCAAAGTGGGGGATCATGTGTATTTGCGCATCAAACCCAAAAAGAGCACACTTTATGCTGGGAGTTGTGCAAAACTTGCTCCTAGATATTGTGGGCCTTTTGAAATTTTAGAAAGGGTGGGACCAGTGGCTTACAAGTTGGCCTTACCACCCCATGTTAGAGTGCATAATATGTTTCATGTTTCATTATTAAAAAGATATGTGCATGATGCTTCTCACATAGTTGATTGGAATGTTGTACAGGTGGAACCAGAAGGGGAGTTTCTGCCAGAACCGCTTCAAATATTGGAGCGGGAAGAAATTGAATTAAGAAACAGAACAGATGCCAGAGTAAAAGTGCAGTGGAAGCACTTTACTGCTGAAGAAGCCACCTGGGAAAGGGAAGCTGAAATGATGGAGAAATATCCATTTTTGTTTAAATGAACTCTAGTAGTTGAATAACAACACCGAGGATGGTGTTTATTTTCAGAGGGGGAATATGTAACACCCCCAATTTGTGTGTTGAATTTTTAAAGTTAGACATTTGAACTTAAATCCTAAGGGGGTGGACCCCAAGGGATAAGTATGGTGTGAATGTATTTACATATTTTATTTGAGGAAATAAATAAAATGATTGTGCATTTTGACCAAGATGAGAATTAGAGATCACTTGCCAAATCCATGAGGATGGATAAGGCAACAAATCCCCAAAAATCTTTCAAAAATCCTTGAAAGAAATTAGTTTAGATTTGAGGAGGAATCTAAATTTCCCCAATGAAGAGGAGTAGTTGGGAAGAGGTGAGAAAAAGCTGGAAAAGCTGAGGAAAAGCTTAAAGCAGCTTTAAAGAGTTCCAAAATGGGAAGCCTAGGCTAAACAGGAATAAAGCATCCTGAAATTCTGGACGCAGAATTGGAAACATGCTTTGGGGAATTATGAGCTTAAATAAGCTGCTCCTAAGTAGATCAGAGGTTGATCTGTTATAGGAGGTGATCTCTGCTCAGGGATGAGTCCTGGGAGACAAAGAGGACTCTAAGGTTGGGAGATTGGTCATTTGCAGGTTGTGGTATGTTCTGAAATTTTTGTTATTCTACTTTCTGATGGTATGAATTGGCTACATATAAAAATAAAATGGAATGGAATGATTGATTTTAGTACTACATTTAACAGATTCTATATTTAGGCATTCACCTTCCAGATTCTGTTTAGTTGTAGACTAGAAATCCATGGAGTAGAAACCCACAGAAACTTTAAACCAAACACGGTCTAAATCTGAAGGTACTTAGTCTCCACAGATAATTAATGTTTAAATTGCATTGCATGTATTTATACAAAGGTGAAAATATATGCCAATATGTCTGCTAGGAAAATAATTTCTTGATTCTATATTTATGATCAGTCCTACTTCTAAACAGAAGGAATACCATGGGGTGCCCTTTGCTATTTAGCCTTAATGAAAATTATTAGTACGTAGCATAGAATGGTATAAAAGTTTTAAATCGTGCTTGATTCAAGTCTTTAGATACTTAGGCATAATAATATTGAATGCAATACTTAATTCAATATTCAATAGAAACATTGATATAATATGTCAATAGAAACATTTATGTAGGAGTTGCAATCTACTCCTACTTCATACTAGAATTGAATTGATACATATACATAGGAAGAGAGAAATTTAGTATTGTATACTAAAATGAAAAAAAAAAGAATTGGACGTGTCGGATAAAGGTTATACCCATGATCTGAGTAGAAGGTGACTATATTCATCTTCACAAAAAACTTGCATAGATTTTATTAACTTCATAAACACATACCTGCTGACAATGTAGGTATTAGAATGTTAGGAAAACAACAAACGAAATGACATATTATAAATGACAAACATAATACAATTTATATAAAAAAAAAAAAAAAAGTTTAAACCTGTAACTTTGGGGCTACATGTAGCATATGTATAACGGGTATATGCAGGAATTGCATGTGATGGAGTTTCATAATATTACTCTATAATTATATCGTATGTGCTGTAAAAATTCCACAATTCCAATAGATCAAAGACCATCAACACTACAATGGCACCATATGAAATCAGAGTGATGACGCCTGTGTGTAGGGTTGACCGAGAAATTACCGGTTAACATCAGTTAGGCAGAATCCCGTCGTTAGGGTTGCAACCGCGTATGCACCTGAATAACCTGCGAAGCTAAATGATTAAGATTTACTTTATGTTACCTCTCTGATAGGGGATAAAGACAGCGAAACAATTGAAAATCATTACGTATATAGGCACGCAGAGATAATATCCAGGTTATATTCCACGGCATGAAAACAAAACGCTTCCCACAACATATATTGACAAATGTAGATGTCCCTAATTAATATAACAAGCCCCACAACCTTACTCTCCCGGTCGCTTTCGCTAGCTTGATGAGCAACTAAAAACATCACATGAATCTAATAGGCAGGGCGCTATGTAATAGTATGCGTCCTTATATATGTACACATCAGAAAACAAAAACATGTAACCACAATAATGGCGGGAAATATGGGGAGATAGAGTAACAGCCTTCCGGCCCAAACGATATTAACCAGAACTAAAATGTCAACAAACTTCCAATCAAAGAACAATTGAATGAAAACCTCCCACTGTAACCGTGCTAGTATATCAATGTTCCCAAGTTAACATGCATGGATAAATGCAATCGCAGAAAACCCCTCAATCATTGCGTTGAGGTCGCATAAATGAACTAACTGGAACCTCCAGCCATTACACACAGATGTGCGCACCCTGCGTCTCAATCCGCACCTTGGAAGGGTGGACAGCAGCAGAGATCTGGAACTTGAATATATTGAAGGACGAATGGGCAGAGCGCCGCCGAGAAAAGCCAATAATCTTCCCTGAGCCTGAAATAAAATAAAACCTACAGATCAGGAATTAGGAAAAGACTGACCAGTAGTTAAATGAAATAGTAAATAGAAGAAGGAGAGGGATTCAGGAACGAGCAGGGGTTCCTCGCTCGGGAGGAAAATAGACAGCCAAAAACATTGTTCGCCGGCGTATCACTTCAGTGATCGTGATAAACCGCAGCACAGTTAGTTCATACACGCTGAAATGCAGCGTTGAACCCCGATAGTAACCTACTATACACTTCCAGCCCTTCTAACTCCAGAAGGCTTGAAAGGAAAATGAAAATGCGAGGGCTTCAAATAGAAAATAGAAAACCTAGGGTTAGAACCGACCTGTGTATCTTCAAAGATCCCGATCTCAGAACTGCACATAAATTCGCAACCACCACGTACCCTAGGAGATCCCGAGAGGGATCGTAGGGATCAAATCAATCAACAGGGAGTACAGTTTGGAAAAATTTATGTATATTATTCAACTCCCTCCCATACAATCAGCAGTCGAGGTATCAACGGAACGATGAACTTAACTCTGCAAATTGGCCTTCCCGCCGGTAACTACAACCAGTACGGAAACGTGTCAACTTCGCATAGGTAGTAGTATATGTGTGGAAACGCGGTCTCTGAACACGAAAGGAAGAACACGCCATCGGGAAGGCCGGATGAATTTAAACGCGGAAGAACTGTACCAATTCCGATTTCTTCAGCCAATAGACGGCGTAGTGCCGGGTACAAAAATTCTTTCTCCACGATCACACGCAAGACTGCCCCTGCATACGATCCAGTGAAAAGAAAACGATTAGAAATCCCAATGATGGTATCATAAATCGTAAACCGTGAATCGGAAAAACCTCGTGAATTAAACTACATGACAACTAGGGTTGAAAACCACACTCAAGCGGATTAAGCGCTGTCAGTTCTTAAAATAACCAGAGGTACGTTAACCATAATCTCGGTCACATTCCGGAAAACGGGTTATAACATAATAAGAATGAGAAGTGTCAACCGTGAAACCACTTTCACGTTTAGAAGCGGGTTTAGAAAACTACCAAAACGACCAGCGCAAGCCATGTATAGATCATATGTTGCGCTGATATATTTAAAATGCGAATTTTACATAGTTGTACAATACATATTTAAAATGCAAAGTTTAAAGATACGTATCCCGATTTTATAATAATGCGCCATGTGGAAAATACATAATTATTGGACGCAGAGATATAATTATGTAATTATGTGGGCTAACGTATAGTGTGGAAATTTTATGTATATAGGTACTTTATGTAGAAATAAAATGTTATCATTATATATATAACGACTTCGTGTGTCATAAAACACGGCTATAACATTGGAGGGTTGTTATAATGTTAGGTGGATATATATATAGATATAATGTTAACATTTCATATGTAACGAGTTCATAATTTATAAATCGTATGCTATAGCCTTTAGGCTGTCATTATAATGTTATGTGGATATACATATAATGATTTACCTTTCATATGTTACGAATTCATATTTCATAGGTTACGTATACTATAACATTTGGGGGTTTGGCTATAGTGAGTAGGTTCTCAATTCATTAGTAAAATGTTTAACCCAAAATATCATTAGCCTTCCCAATGTAAAAAGTAGATTATTATTTTCTAGCTTTAAATGAATATTCAATTAGAGGAACAAGGAAAAACTTTAGAGGTTAGTATCAAAATATGAGAAAAAAAAATAAAATTTTGGAGGTGTGACAAATGGTATCGGAGCACCAGTTACGACAAATTGGGCTGTTAATTTTTTGCTCACTGCTTATTACATATTTTGTTTTTCTGAAGTTTTATAAACTTTGTTAATCTGTGTTGTAAGTGTGTACAGTTGAAATGGCTGAAGGTGAAGGGATTTATGTGGATCTGCGGGATGAGTTTGCTACTCCAGATCCCAATGCCCCGGTAATGGCTATGTTGCACAGGCTGCAACGAGAATTGGCTGAACTGAGAAGCCAAAATGACATGTTGTCATCAGCCAGTAAGGAGCAGGAAAAGCTCATCAGAGAACTAACTTCCCGGAACAGCCAGGAAGGCGAAGGTTCTGGAAAAAGAAAGATGGATGAGTCTGAGGATGAGGATGCAGCTAGACATCAACATAAGCAGAAAAGAGAATTGCAGGGAGAATTTAGAAAGATCAAACCTCCCTCCTATGATGGGGAGAAGGAGGAGGATGCTGAAGCTTGGTTGCTGAATATGATCAAGTATTTCCAAGTATATGAATATGAGAGCAATCTGAAGGCCAGATTAGCTGTGTATCAGCTGCAAGGAAAAGCCACACTGTGGCGGGAAGAGACAAAAATGGTGCATGCCATTGATGAAAAAACAGTTACTTGGGAAGATTTTCAGACTAAGTTCAAAAGTCGTTATTTGAATGAACGTTATTATGATGATAAAGAAAAAGAATTCCATGAACTTAGACTAGGACAGCTCACTATTGATGAGTTTGTCACTAAGTTTACCAATTTACTTAGGTATGTTCCGTACATAAGGGAAGAAAAAGCAAAGGTTCAAAGGTTTTTGAATTGCTTACCTACTGTGTACAAAGAGAAAATTGAGTTTGACAACCCGAAGACAATGGATGAAGCTGTTAGAAAAGCAAGATTATGCTATCAGCAGTTTAAAGGTAAAGCTGAACAAGCGAAGAGCTGGCTGAACAAGGGTGAGTTCAAAGGTAAAAGACCAAAACCAGCATATCTAAGAAATTTTGGTAGAGATCATCAGCGGAAAAAATTCAATAAACCAAGAGAAAGTCAAACTGCTCAGTCCCAAGTGGCTTCAAAACCAGTAGAAGGGAATAAAAAGGAAGGGACAGTTAGAATGAAGGAACCTTTGAAGTGTTGGGGCTGTGGAGAACCCCATATGATGAGGGACTACCCCCATCGAAATATACACATGATCAGCAGAGAGCGAGAGGCAACAACAGTAAATGACATAGCCAGAAATATACCAACTATCAGTGCAGCTTTGGAAAATCGGCAAGCAGAACATCAAGCAACCATGGTGGAAATGGAGGGTAAGATTTCTGACCTACCTATTACTGTTTTGATTGATCCAGGTGCTTCTTTAAGTTACATTAGTCCTGGAATTGTAGAAAAATGTAAATTTAAACCTGAAAATTTTCAGCAGTCATGGTTGGTACAGCTGGCCACTGGAACTAAGAGAAAATTCACACATAAATTGCCCAAAACAGCAATACAATTAAATGGCTTTCCAACAGAAGTAAATTTTAATATATTGCCATTAGGATCCTATGATTTGCTGATAGGAATGGATTGGCTGGAAAAGAAGAAAGCTCTGATGAACTGCTGGGATAAAACCCTGCATTGTGTGGATGAAGAAGGGAAACCTTTTACACTAAAAGGAAAACCAAAATCCATTTCAATAAGACAAATATCAGCCTTACAATTTTAAAGAACAGCTAGAAAAGGATACCAAGTATATGCAGTGCATGTAGAAGAAATAGAACAGAAAACTGAGGAAGAGTTACTGGATGCTATACCAGTCATCAGAGAATTTAAGGAAGTCTTTCCCAAGGAAATCCCTCATCTTCCCCCTCAAAGAGAAATTGATTTCTCTATAGATTTGGTGCCGGGAGCTACCCCTGTCTCTCGAGCCCCTTATCGGATGAGTCCGCCAGAACTGATGGATTTGAAGATGCAGCTGCAAGAACTATTGGATAAGGGTTACATCAGACCAAGTGTGTCTCCTTGGGGAGCCCCAGTTTTATTTGTGAAAAAGAAGGATGGAACTTTTAGGATGTGTATTGACTATCGTCAATTGAATAAATTGACCATTAAGAATAGATATCCACTTCCTAGAATTGATGATATTTTTGATCAAGTGAGAGGAGCTTCAGTCTTCTCCAAGATAGACCTCAGGACTGGGTATCACCAGTTCAGAATTAAATAAGAAGACATCAGCAAAACCGCATTTCGAACCAGGTATGGGCACTTCGAATTTGTAGTCCTACCTTTTGGTTTGACGAATGCCCCTGCCACTTTTATGTGTCTGATGAACAGTGTGTTGAATAAGTATTTGTACAAATTTGTTCTTGTATTCATAGATGATATCTTAGTCTACTCTAAAAATGAGGAAGAACATAAGGAACACCTGAGAATAGTGTTGCAAACTTTGAAAGAAAATCAGTTATATGCCAAATTCAGTAAATGTGAATTTTATAAAGATAAAATTCAATATTTGGGGCATATAATTTCTAAAAAAGGGTTGGCAGTTGACCCTGAAAAGATAAAAGCCATTAAAGAATGGCCAGTCCCCATTGATGTTTTAGCAGTAAGATCATTTATGGGAATTGCAGGCTATTATCGCAGATTTGTGGAGAGATTTTCTGCTATAGCAAATCCCATAACATCATTACAAAGGAAGGGTGTTAAGTTTGTGTGGACTGAGAAATGTCAAAACAGTTTCGAACAGTTGAAACAAAGACTTATTTCAGCACCTATATTAAAAATTGTTGATCCTGATAAAGAGTTTGTGGTATGTACAGATGCTTGCAGAGAAGGGCTAGGAGGAGTCTTATTGCAAGAAAATTCAGTGATTGCCTATGAGTCTAGGAAATTGAAAACTCATGAACAGAATTATAGTGCATATGATTTGGAATTTGCAGCTGTTATTCATGCTTTAAAAATGTGGAGGCACTATCTGTTGGGGAAGAAGTTCACATTGATGACTGATCATATTAGCCTTAAATATTTCTTTTCCCAAACTGACCTGAATGCAAGACAAGCCAGATGGCTGTCCTTTTTAAGTGAATTTGATATGGACATCAAGCATATCAAGGGGAAAGAAAATAAAGTTGCTGATGCATTAAGTAGAAATGCTTGTCAACATTTAAACAGCATGGGGAGTAGTGCTCAGATGGAGATAGAGGAATTGGTAGGAAAAGCAGCAAATCAATATCCCCACTATGAAGCACTCTTGGTGAAATTACAGAAAAAGGATAAAACTGATTTCACTAAAAACCAAAGAGGGCTACTCTATTACAAAAACAAGTTGTATATTCCAAATATAGAGTCATTGAAAAGAGAAATTCTAGATGAATATCACAAACAACCCTATGCAGGACATCCAGGATACCAAAAGATGTTAACAACCTTGAAGAAGAAGTTGTTCTGGCCAGGAATGAAGAGAGATGTGGCAGAGTATTTAAGTAGATGTATGGAATGTCAGCTAGTCAAAGTTGAGCACCAACATCCAGCAGGTCTTTTAAACCCTTTGCCAGTTGCAGAATGGAAATGGGACACAGTTTCCATGGATTTTATAACAGGATTACCCAAGACTAAATATCAACATGATTCTGTAATGGTAGTAGTAGACACTCTCACAAAAGCTGCTCACTTTATACCAGTGAAATCTACTTTCGGAACAACTCAAGTAGCAAATGTTTTCTTGAAGGAGATAGTAAGGCTTCATGGAGTTCCTAAAGTGGTTGTCTCAGATCGAGATGCTAAGTTTATAGCAGCATTTTGGAAGGGATTGTTTGCAGGAATGGGTACTAAGCTGAATTTTAGTACTACCTATCACCCTCAAACCGATGGGCAGACAGAAAGGACGAATCAAATTTTGGAGGATATGTTGCGAATGTATGTGATGGATAGACCATAAAAGTGGGAAGAGTATCTGCATCTAGCTGAGTTTTCCTATAATAATAGCTATCAATCCTCTATTAAGATGAGTCCGTTTGAGGCACTCTATGGGAGAAGGTGCCGTACTCCCTTGAGCTGGAGTCAACCAGAAGATAAACTGGTGTTGGGACCAGATGCACTACAAGAAATGGAGAGAATTGTTAAATAGATACAAAGAAATATCAAGATAGCACAAGATCGCCAGAAAATCTATGCTGATAAGAAAAGAGTGCACCGAGAATTCAAAGTGGGGGATCATGTGTATTTACGCATCAAACCCAAAAAGAGCACACTTTATGCTGGAAGTTGTGCAAAACTTGCACCTAGATATTGTGGGCCTTTTGAAGTGTTAGAAAGGGTGGGACCAGTTGCTTACAAGCTGGCCTTACTACCCCATGTTAGAGTGCATAATTTGTTTCATGTTTCGTTATTAAAAAGATATGTGCATGATGCTTCTCACATAGTTGATTGGAATGTTGTACAGGTGGAACCAGAAGGGGAGTTTCTGCCAGAACCGCTTCAAATATTGGAGCGGGAAGAAATTGAATTGAGAAACAGAACAGTGGCCAGAGTAAAAGTGCAATGGAAGCACTTTACTGCTGAAGAAGCCACCTGGGAAAGGGAAGCTGAAATGATGGAGAAATATCCATTTTTGTTTAAATGAACTCTAGTAGTTGAATAACAACACCGAGGACGGTGTTTATTTTCAGAGGGGGAATATGTAACACCCCCAAATTGTGTGTTGAATTTTTAAAGTTAGACATTTGAAATTAAATCCTAAGGGGGTGGACCCCAAGGGATAAGTGTGGTGTGAATGTATTTGCATATTTTATTTGAGGAAATAAATAAAATGATTGTGCATTTTGACCAAGATGAGAATTAGAGATCACTTTCCAAATCCATGAGGATGGATAAGGCAACAAATCCCCACAATCTTTCAAAAATCCTTGAAAGAAATTAATTTAGATTTGAGGAGGAATCTAAATTTCCCCAATGAAGAGGAAAGTAGTTGGGAGGAGGTAAGAAAAGCTGGAAAAGCTGAGGAAAAGCATAAAGCAGCTTTAAAGAGTCCCAAAATGGGAAGCCTAGGCTAAACAGGAAAGAAAGCATCCTGCTATTCTGGACGCAGAATTAGAAACATACTTTGGGGAATTATGAGCTTAAATAAGCTGCTCCTAAGCAGATCAGAGGTTGATCTGTTCTAGGAGGTGATCTCTACTTGAGGGTGAGTCCTGGGAGACAAAGAGGACTCTAAGGTTGGGAGATTGGTCATTTGCAGGTTGTGGTATGTTCTGAAATTTTTGTTATTCTACTTTCTGATGGTATGAATTGGCTACATATAAAAATCAAATGGAATGGAATGATTGATTTTAGTACTACATTTAACTGTTTCTATCTTTAGGCATTCACCTTCCAGATTCTGTTTAGTTGTAGACTAGAAATCCATGGAGTAGAAACCCACAGAAACTTTAAACCAAAGACGGTCTAAATCTAAAGGTACTTAGTCTCCACAGATAATTAATGTTTAAATTGCATTGCATGTATTTATACAAAGGTGAAAATATATGCCAATATGTCTTCTAGGAAAATAATTGCTTGATTCTATATTTATGATCAGTCCTACTTCTAAACAGAAGGAATACCATGGGGTGCCCTTTGCTATTTAGCCTGAATGAAAATTATTAGTACATAGCATATAATGGTATAAAAGTTTTAAATCGTGCTTGATTCAAGTCTTTAGATACTTAGGCATAATAATATTGAATGCAATAATTAATTCAATATTCAATAGAAATATTGATATAATATGTCAATAGAAACATTTATGTAGGAGTTGCAATCTACTCCTACTTCATACTAGAATTGAATTGATACATATACATAGGAAGAGAGAAATTTAGTATTGTATACTAAAATGAAAAAAAAAAAGGAATTGGACGTGCTGATGTAAAGGTTATACCCATGATCTAGAGTAGAAGGGTATAACGGGACCATCTTCACAAACAACTTTTCATAGATTTTATTAACTTCATAAACACATACCCTAAGTCGAATGCAAGGGTATTAGAATGTTAGGAAAACAACAAACGAAATGACATATTATAAATGACAGCTATAATACAATTTATATAAAGTGAAACCGAGAACGTTAGGGCGTCCCATATGCATATGTATAATGTGGTGAGAGTGTGCGACCTCGTGCATATGGTTTATAATATTACTCTTATAATTATATCATGTGCTATAAAAATGGAATAGATCAAAATATCAAATCAGTACTACAATGGCACCATATGACAGAGTGATAACGCATACGTGGAGAGTTGACCGAGCAATTACCGGTTGACAGCAGTTAGGCGGAATCCCGTCATTAGGGTTGCCAAGGCGTATGCACCTGCATAACCTGCGAAGCTAAATGATTAAACAAAATTATTTTATGTTACCTCTTGGATAGGGATAAAGGCCGAGCTTAGAACCACCCTGGAAAATCATTTGACAGCATAATAGTACATGCAGAGATAATATCTAGTTATATTCCGCGGCATGAAAACAAAAGCGGCTTCCCACAACATATATTGACAACAGATGTCCGCTACTTAATATAACAGAAGCCCACAACCTTACTCCTGGTCGTTTCACTAGTTGAGATTTTGTTAAACTAAAAACATCACATGAATCTAATAGGTAGGGCGCTATGTAATAGTATGCGTTCTTATATATGTACACATCAGAAAACAAAAACATGTAACCACAATAATGGCGGGCAATATGGGGAGATAGAGTAACAGCCTTCTGGCCCAAACGATATTAACCAGAACTAAAATTTCAACAGACTTCCAATCAAAGAACAACTGAATGAAAACCTCCCACTGTAACCGTGTTAGTATATCAATGTTCCCCAGTTAACATGCATGGATAAATGCAATCGCAGAAAACCCCTCAATCATTGCGTTGAGGTCGCCTAAATGAACTAACTGGAACCTCCAGCTATTGCACACAGATGTGCGCACCATGCGTCTCAATCCGCACCTTGGAAGGGTGGATAGCAGCAGAGATCTGGAACTTGAATATATTGAAGGACGAATGGGCAGAGCGCTGACGAGAAAAGCCGAAAATCTTCCCTGAGCCTGAAATAAAATAAAACCTACAGATCAGGAATTAGGAAAATACTGACCAATAGTTAAATGAAATAGTAAATAGAAGAAGGAGAGGGATTCTGGAACGAGCAGGGGTTCCTCGGGCCAGAGGAAATAAAGCTCAAAGACATTACTACTACGGCCAGACGTGATCGTATAAACCGTTAAAGACGCTTAGTTCATATACGCCACGGAATGCAAGAACCCCGATAGTAACCTACTGTACACTTCCAGCCCTTCTAACTCCAGAAGGCTTGAAAGGAAAATGAAAACGCGAGGGCTTCAAATAGAAAATAGAAAACCTAGGGTTAGAACCGACCTGTGTATCTGCAAAGATCCAGATCTTAGAACTCCACATAAATTCGCAACCACCACGTACCCTAGGAGATCCCGAGAGGGATTGTAGGGATCAAATCAATCAACAGGGAGTACAGTTTGGAAAAATTTATGTATATTATTCAACTCCCTCCCATACAATCAGCAGTCGAGGTATCAACGGAACGATGAACTTAACTCTGCAAATTGGCCTTCCCGCCGGTAACTACAGCCAGTACGGAAACGTGTCAACTTCGCATAGGTAGTAGTATATGTGTGGAAACGTGGTCTCTGAACATGAAAGGAAGAACACGCCATCGGGAAGGCCGAATGAATTTAAACGCCGAAGAACTGTACCAATTCCGATTTCTTCAGCCAATAGACGCCGTAGTGCCGGGTACAAAAATTCTTTCTCCACGATCACACACAAGACTGCCCCTGCATACGATCCAGTGAAAAGAAAACGATTAGAAATCCCAATGATGGTATCATAAATCGTAAACCGTGAACCGGAAAAACCTCGTGAATTAAACTACATGACAACTAGGGTTGAAAACCACACTCAAGCGGATTAAGCGCTGTCGGTTCTTAAAATAACCAGAGGTACGTTAACCATAATCTCAGTCACATTCCGGAAAACGGGTTATAACACAATAAGAATGAGAAGTGTCAACCGTGAAACCACTGTCACGTTTAGAAGCGGGTTTAGAAAACTACCAAAACGACCAGCGCAAGCCACGTATAGATCATATGTTGCGCTGATATATTTAAAATGCGAATTTTACATAGCTGTACAATACATATTTAAAATGCGAAGTTTAAAGATACGTATCCTGATTTTATAATAATGCGCCATGTGGAAAATACATAATTATTGGACGCAGAGATATAATTATGTAATTATGTGGGCTAACGTATAGTGTGGAAATTTTATGTATATAGGTACTTCATGTAGAAATAAAATGTTATCATTATATATATAACGACTTCGTGTGTCATAAAACGTGGCTATAACATTGGAGGGTTGTTATAATGTTAGGTGGATATATATATAGATATAATGTTAACATTTCATATGTAACGAGTTCATAATTTATAAATCGTATGCTATAGCCTTTAGGCTGTCATTATAATGTTATGTGGATATACATATAATGATTTACCTTTCATATGTTACGAATTCATATTTCATAGGTTACGTATACTATAACATTTGGGGGTTTGGCTATAGTGAGTAGGTTCTCATCTAATAGCAAAATGCTTCAAACCTTAAAAATATCATTAGCCTTCCCAATGTAAAAAAAGGGGGATTATTATTTCCTATTTTAAATGAATATTCAATTAGAGGAATAAGGGAAAACTTTAGAGGTTAGTATCTGCTAAAGGCAAAACACTTGCCAAATGAGTATTGGGCAGAAGCAGCAAACTGTGCCGTGTATATTTTAAATAGATGCCCCACAAAAGCAGTGATGAACAAAGTTCCAGAAGAAGCGTGGAGTGGCAGAAAATAGGGAGTCACCCACATGAGAGTTTTTGGATGTGTTGCATATGCACACATTCCAGACAAGTTGAGGAAGAAGTTGGATAGTAAGGGGGAGAAGTGCATTTTCCATGGATATTGTGAAGATTCCAAAGGATACAGATTGTATAACCCATCCACAAAGAAGTTTGTGATAAGCAGAGATGTGCAATTCATTGAAGAGGAAGCGTGGGATGGAAGCATTGAGAAAACAGTCAATGTTAAGAGCTGTTTATCTCATGATGAAGATGAGGGTGATGTGGTTGAAATTGGCAACCCATCCGTATCACAACCTCCACCAACACAAGGACAACAAGGGACACCTCAAGCAGCAGTGAGAACACCCTTGAGAAGAAGCAGCAGTGGTTCACCGAGTACACCACAGGGAGCAGAAATGAGTGCTTCATCAAGCACAACTAGACCAAGTGAAAGCGGAACAAGGTTCAGAAGCCTTAGAGAAATTTATGAGCAAGGAGAAGCAAACGAAGGTATGAATTCCTTATTTGCTTTGTATTGTCAAGTTGATGATCCTATTCATTTTGAAGAAGCAATTAAAGATAGAAAATGGATAGAAGCTATGGATGAAGAAATTAATGCCATAGAGAAGAAAAAAACATGGGAGTTGGTTGATCTCCCAGAAGTTAAAGAAGTCATTGGAGTTAAATGGGTCTATAAGACCAAGAGAAATGCTGAAGGAAAGATAGAGAGACACAAGGCCAGACTTGTTGTCAAGGGATATAAGCAGAAGCATGGAATTGATTATGAAGAAACTTTTGCACCAGTTGCAAGAATGGAGACAGTAAGAGCAGTGTTGTCCATAGCAACACAAAACAAATGGAAAGTATACCAGATGGATGTAAAATCTGCATTTTTAAATGGAGTTTTAATGGAAGAGGTATATGTGGAACAACCTCTCGGATATGAAAAGAAAGGCCAAGAGAAGAAGGTCTACAAATTGAAGAAAGCTCTTTATGGGTTGAATCAAGCACCAAGAGCGTGGTACAGTAGGATAGATTCCTATCTACTGGAAAATGGGTTTGAAAAATGTGAGGGAGAACCCACCCTCTACATCAAAGAAAAGTATGGTAAGATGCTCATTGTTGTGTTATATGTTGATGATGTAATATTCACTGGAAATGATGATTATCTCATTGAAAATTTTAAAACAGTCATGAAAGATGAATTTGAAATGAATGACATGGGTTTGTTGAGATACTTCTTAGGAATAGAAGTGGAACAAAATGAAAAAGGGATTTTTATATCTCAAAAAAAATATGTGAATCGGGTTTTAGAAATATTTAATATGCAGGAGTGCAAAGCTGCAATTACTCCCACAGTAATGGGATTGAAGTTGAGTAAAGATGACAACAGCAAGGATTTTGATCCAAGTCTGTATAAAAGCATAGTTGGCAGCCTCATGTATTTGACTGCAACTAGGCCGGATATTATGCATGCTGTTAGTTTGATTTCCAGATTTATGGAGAAGCCAAAAGAGGCACATTGACAGGCAGCAAAGAGGATTCTGAGGTATGTTAAAGGAACTAAAAGGTATGGTATTTTATATACAGCTTCAGAAAATTCAGAATTAGTTGGATACACTGACAGTGACTAGGCTGGAAGTGTAGATGATCGGAAGAGCACTTTCGGTTATGTTTTTCATATGGGTTCAGGAGCCATTTCATGGGCTTCTAAGAAACAACCAATTGTAGCATTGTCTACAGCAGAGGCAGAGTATGTGGCACCTACAGCAGCAGCATGTCAAGCAATTTGGATGAGGAGAATGTTGAGAAGTTTATGCCAATAACAGATAAAAGGAACAGTGATTTATTGTGACAATAGCTCAGCTATTGCATTGTCAAAGAATTATGTGTTTCATAAAAGAACAAAACACATTGATGCCAAGTTTCACTACATCAGGGAGTTAGTGAACAATGGAGAAATAATTTTAAAACATTGCAGAACTCAGGAGAAGTTCGCTGATATTCTGACCAAGCCATTGGGACAGAAGAGTTTTGAGTTTTTAAGGAAATTTCTGGGTATGACAGATAACCCGGCAGTTGAAATTAAGGGGGATTGTTGGAATTTAATTTCCAACTGCCCAGAGAAGTCTGCAGGACAGGGAGTTAATGAGAAAGGATTGAACGGCGGCGAAGTTAAGTTTGATGGGAATTTAGACAGCCGCGAATTAAATGCAGGAGCATTGGAAGAGCTGCATCTATCTGCAGCAACAACCACATTAAAACCTTCACCAAACAAATTTAACACCAGAAGAAATTTACCGCCAGATTGAAAGGGCCACGTGGAGAAAATATATTGGATCACACAGTTTTGTTGGGCTGGATACATTGCCAAAATCCGGACCCAAATTTTTATAGGGTGAATTCTATTGAGAATTCGCATCACACATTGGGCCTACGTCAACATTTGATTTTGGAACGCGAATATCATTTTGCAAAAGGGTTTGATTTATTTTTTGAAGTCCGTAAAGGTTCATAAAGTTTTTAAAGACCTTCGGTAAAAGTTTTTTACTAAGGTTAATATATATTATAAATGTTTTTAACATTTATAATATATATATATATATATATAATGTTTTATTTTTGTTGTTGTTTATGTCCTGGAAAGTTTTTAAAAGGCTCGAAAGCCAAAACAAACAAAAAGGCCCGTGAATGTAATTTTTATTTACTGTGTAATTTTTTTTATTAAGAGTTTATTTACACAGCAGTGTATAAAAGGGAAAAGGACAGATTGTAAGAAGTAAGTTTTTACACACAGCATAGTGTGAAATGAGTGAATGCACAGCAGTGCGAAAGTGGAAACAACCAGCAGAGGCAGAAGTGCAGAGCACAGTGTGATTTTTTTTGAAAGACAGAGAAGAGTGATTTGGACACTGCGTGTGAAGCAGTTCCATATTTTGTAATCTCCCAACAGTGGAAAGTTATCAGACTGTAACATATTTTTATTTTTAATGAAATAGAAAAATTTTGTGCAACCTCTATCTACCAGCAAGCAAATTTTGTTTGTATTTCTCTGTGTTAAAAGGAGGGAATTTCTATTCTCCTGTGTGTTTGGAATATTCAGAAATTCCAACAGGACTCTGCTTCTTCATGAAATTACAAGCTTTTGCCATTTTATTTACCAACTTCAGAGTAGAAAATGACACGCACAACTGCAGTAGCATGTGTTTTAGAAGTCATCAAATCTCTATGGCCCAGATGCCAAGCTAAATTATTTGGTTAATTTGAGACAGGGTTTTATTTACCTTCCAGTGACATTAATGTGGTGATCTTGAATTCCGATTTTGAAATCCCTCAAAATGGTTTGCAGGCTCTTACTAAATCTTTGTTTCAAAGGTCCATTAGACATAAAATGTAGGCAGTTTCTAGTGATCAGCATTGGCATTCAAAGGATCAACGACTAATATTAATTGCAGACCCCTAACTTATTTGAATTTTATCCTAAGTTATTTGAATTTAATCAAAGGGACGTTCCGCAATCTTGTTTCTCCAAAACCATTTATTCTACGTGTCAGCATGTGGTGAATTACGCAGGACTCCAGCACAAAATTGCTTACTGCCAAGCACCCCCTCTGCAATTCGACAGCACAGGGATAAACACATTACAACAAAGTTGTTAAGTCGTCATTACACTATTACAGACATGGATACATCGACAGAGAAGGCAGAACGTTGCGCTGAGTTTTTGAATCTGATGTGGCAAGAGAATTTCGAATGAAACCAAGAAATAGAAGTATGAATCATGATAATAATAATAAATTTTATTTTAAGGTCATGGTTAAATTAGATACTAAATTGGTGTATGAGATTCTTTTATTTGTGATTTTTTTTGTATAGCTATTTGACTTCTAAGTCTACCAAAAACATACATACTCTATTTCTCTGTTTTTAACTAGTAATCTTTTAAAATAAAATCACTGAGAAGAAAATGTCACATGTACCTATTGACAGTCTCACAAAAGAGAAAACGAACCATCAGGATGTTAGGTTTGCTAGGTTTTGCTTCTGTTATGATTACAATGAGGGTCAGTTTCGTTGTCTTCTGAATCATATTTCCTATTTATAATTTGTTTTGTCAACTCAATTTTTCATGTTAATGATCGGAACATTCATAGGTGTACAACTATGAGGATTGATATGTTGCCATGGAAGTCGATGAAAAATAAAGCAATCCGTCTATTTCCTGTTAGAGATGATTTTGGGGAATGAAGCCACTTCAGTTCTGAAGGTATCGAAGGCATCAGAATTGAGAAAACCCTTGGATGCTTTTATATGTCAGAATATTTAAAAAATTACATAACTCTTTGTTGTTCATAAGAGCAAGAAAACCAAAAACAATCTTAAGATAGGAAAGTCAAATGGATTAACAAAGTGTTGGGCTCTCAATCTTCATTATCTGAATTCATGTTCTCTTGTGAAGCTTTCAAATTGAAACTTAGTCAGTATTTCATGTGCTACTTCTAGTAGTGGAAGTTAGACTCTTGCTATATTTATGCAACATTCATTTCCAGAGATATGGGCATTTCAATATGAACAACCTATGGAGAATGATTTATATTCAAACTCCCATTCTATATTCCTTGCTTACTGAAGCTATGACTTGTGCATCTGTCTTTCTAATATTTACATACTTTACCCTGAGTTTTTCACTCTTCATTGCTCTTATTCTTACCATGTATTTACTAGAATATCAATTCCCTAATGCAGAAAATGGAGAAGAAGGACAAGTAACTCGAATTTTGCAGTTGGAACTTTTCGAGGTAGATAATTTCAGAGAATATTTTATATATTTCAAGCAACAGATTTAGTATTCAATAGGGATTTATTTCAGCATTTCGAGGTAAAGAATCAATGAATAAGAAGCATTTCCATATCATAGGAAATGTAGAAATAATAGTGTACCTTTGTCAAGCTCTGAGATAAGAAGATTCATCTAGTCTTTCCATAGTGAACAATTTTGAAGGAAAGGCTAAATTATATATCAAAGAAGAACAATTGGAAATCAACCGGAGTTGTTAGCTTGAAATTGTTCGAATAAATAAATAGATTTGTGTTACGTTTCTTGGCAGATGAATAAAGGAGGTACTCATAAAGACACGTGGGAAAGTTGATAAATGCATTACTAGTAGTTGTCATCACCCAGATTGGGCTTCATTAGATTTAATATTTTATTGTGGATTTAAAATTTTAGTATTCATATAGTCTTGGGTATTCATATGTTAAAGGTGTTTGTTGATATTGGGGTCAATAGATTATGCTAGAGTATCTATAATGTTTTGTTTTGTTTTAAGGTTAGAATTTTTGGATGACCAATGCATAAAACAGTTTTAGAACAATCGTGTCTAAACCTTTAGATAATATTAATTAATAAGGCAAAAGGTTGTTTTCTTTATTCCACATGATTTAGATTTGCAGATGATTAAGTATAATATGTAAAAAGATATGATTATTTAATTATTCAAATAGAATGTTTTAAATGATCATAAGTGTGAAATTTTTTAAACAATATCTAAAAGTTTAATATTTAACATTATGAAGATGCTCATAATTTATTGATGAGAGGGACTTACATAAACAGACAGTTCAGTAAATCATTTTTTGATATAGATAATAACTTCAGTAAGAATATAAGACAACTGAAACTCATTTAATCTCACCTAGTTATCTTCATAAAAAATAAAGATATGTAGAAAACAAAATGTAATAATAAACAGGAAAAACTCACAAGGGAACAAGGCTATATGAAACAAATCCACAATCCTTCTTTTATTATTAATGATCAAAAACTTTGTACATTTATTATTAATGATCAAAAACTTTGTATATTGTTTCTTACAAAATTCTTATCCAAGGGTCCAACCCTTAATAACTAGTGATGAGAGTTGTTTATACTAGTTCTAAGACTAAGAAAATATCTAAAACTGATTACAAAAATCGTATCAAATAATAGGAACA
This sequence comes from Pinus albicaulis, assembly GCA_034641835.2. Taxonomy (NCBI): domain Eukaryota; kingdom Viridiplantae; phylum Streptophyta; class Pinopsida; order Pinales; family Pinaceae; genus Pinus; species Pinus albicaulis. Next base: position 183,058,752 of record CM076580.1, read on the forward strand.
AGGAAATTGCTAGATGATGTGTCAGTGCTTTGAAGGAGGTTATTATGACTTGGCCCTTGAAATATTGTTGTGTTGTCACGTTGTTAGGATCTTTTTCTCCAATATTTATGAATTCTCCATTATTTATGTTGTATATTTTTCTTTTTCTCCAATGTTTATCAAGATGGTTTATCTTTTTCTCCAAGATTTATGAAGTCATCGCTATGAATTCTCCATTTTTTATGTTCTATTTTTTTCTTTTTCTCTAAGATTTATGAATTCTCTATTATTTATGTTGTATCTTTTACTTTTTCTCCAAGATCTATGAATTCTCGATTATTTATGTTGTATTTTTTTCTTTTTCTCTACATTTATGAAGATCTATCCTTTTGTAGATTTATGAAGTTCTATATTTTTCACCATTTTTCTTGTATCTTTTATATATATATTTTCTTGTATCTTTTTCTATATTTATGAAGTTCTATATTTTTCTCCATTTTTTTTTTCTTGTATCTTTTTCTAGATTTATGAAGTTCTATATTTTTCTCCATTTTTCTTTTCTTGTATCTTTTTCTAGATTTATGAAGTTCTATCTTTTCATAATTTTTTTTTCATTTTCTTGGATCTTTTTCTAGATGTATGAAGTTCTATATTTTTCTCCATTTTTCTAGATTATGAAGTTCTATCTTTTTCTAGATGTATGAATTCTATATATTTTTCTATTTTTATTTTTCTACATGTATGAAGTTCTATATTTTTCTCCATTTTTCTTTTTCTAGATGTATGAAGGTCTATATTTTTCTCCATTTTTCTAGATTATGAAATTTAATATTTTTTTTCTAGATGTATGAAGTTTTATATTTTTCTCCATTTTTCTAGATTATGAAGTTCTTTCTAGATTATGAAATTCTATATTTTTTTCTAGATGTAGTATGAAGTTTTATATTTTTCTCCATTTTTCTAGATTATGATTTTTTTTCTAGATTATGAAGTTCTAAATTTTTTTTAGATGTATGAAGTTTTATATTTTTCTCCATTTTTTATATTTTTCTCAATTTTTCTAGATTATGATTTTTTTCTAGATGTATGATATATTTTTCTAGATTATAAAGTTCAATATTTTTTTCTAGATGTATGAAGTTTTATATTTTTCTCCATTTTTCTAAATTATGAAGTTCTATAATTTTTTCTAGATGTATGAAGTTTTACATTTTTCACCATTTTCCTAGATTATGATTTTTTTCTAGATGTATGATATTTTTCTCCATTTTTCTAGATTTCAATTTTTTCTAGATGTTTGATATTTTTCTCCATTTTTCTAGATTATGAATTTTTTCTAGATGTATGAAGTTCCATTTTTCTAGATTATGAAGTTCTATATTTTTTTAGTTTTATATTTTTCTCCATTTTTCTAGATTATGATTTTTCTATTTTTTCTTAGTTTTATATTTTTCTCCATTTTTCTAGTTCTATATTTTATATTTTTCTTCCATTTTTTTTCTCCTGTAACACCTATCATATCATTTAAACTTTACCATATAAAAAAAATTACTTTCTACTATATGATTGGAATAATTATAAGCATTTGTATATATGTTATATTTAACATTACAAAACTTACACTACAACCGAAAACCCTATCCGCACTTAAGTTTTTGGTTTTGCATTTACTTATTATATTTGAAGTACTTGACATTCATTAATGTAGATATCATAGCATTTTCATATAGTCAAGTTGTTTAAACTATGGTTCTAAACCACAACTGTCATTGCATGAATATCTATCCCGTATTAAATATTTGTACTAATAAAACTTAACAAGTGCTAGAAAATTCAATATTAAAATCATTGGGTAGATTTGATGGGATTCATGTTTACAATCCTGATGGCCACCTGCCCATCTCAACTCCGTCTGATTCCTTTGTGATCGACGGTGGAGATTTTCGATGGGAAGGGTCTAGGTATAACCTAGAACCCTAACTGTTTCTCCCATTATTATCCTCCAGTCGTGCGATGAGTCTGCTCTTCAACCCTTGCCAGACTTCGTCACCTCTTTTCACAATGACAGAGGTTTCGTTATTGGGTTTTCTTATTCAATATTTTTCCATCTGCTTTGTTTACCTGCCAATGGAGGTTATCTCTGCGCCTTTTTCAATAGTGGAGGTTTGGGAAATAATCTCTGCCCTGCATCATGATTGGGAAAGGAGTTCTGAATGTGAAAATTTGGGAGTCTGGAAAATTTCTTCATACCCTTAAGCTTGCACAACTACAGAGGAATCACTCTGGTCCCCAACACGTAAATTTATCGGTTTAGACAAATTATGGTTTCTCATTCCATTCACTGCGCTTTCGACCCTCCATTTGTATACGTTCAACAATTTGTTTTACGAATGACTAACCTTCTATTTTCATGTTCCAAACATCTTGGAAATCGGCATCATCCGTTTGGCTTTTTCATTATTCTCTAGGTAAATGTGGTTACGGTTTGCTCATTTTTTACTACGTTTAAGCTTAACCCTAATTTGTTTTCATTTATATTCACTTATGGTTCATGCCTTTTGGATTTGCAGATACCCTCTTATTACCATAACATGGATTGTCTATCAATTTGGTTGCCTTGTCTCGGCTAACAGCTTCTCCATGTTCCTCTAGGTTATCTTATGTCGAATTCGTGTTGTGGGGAAAACAATGAGATGAGAAAGATAATAGGAGAAATATAACTAATTTGGAAAGCTAAAGGATAAAACACTTTGAAACTCGTATAGATTAAATGATTCTCCGTGCTTTTTACAAGCTTCTCGGGCCATCTTATTTAACCTAGACATATTTTGTTATTCCAACTACATCTCATTATTCAACCTACGTTTCGTTATTATAACTACATAGGTAATAAGTAAATTTACATTTTTTGTTGTCACATTTTTAACAAACTCCACCTTGACAACAAATTTTCCTGATGCCCATTCATCATCTTTGCTGCAAGCCAAGAGAAGTGAGACACCATCTCAACTTCTCTACTGAAACTAGCTTCGTGAATATATCTGCAAGATTTTCCTTTGTGCGGACCTTCTTGAGAACTACTTTACCACCTTCGATTATATGTCTCACAAAATGATACCTTACATCGATGTGCTTGGTCTTGCTATGATAGGTTGGATTTGTAGCCAAATAAATAATGCTCTAACTGTCACAAAACACATTCACTTTCTCCTGCGTCCTTCCAATCTCATCAAGCAGACCTTTTAACTAGATTGCCTCTTTACAGGCATCTGAAGCAGCTATATACTTTGCTTCAGTAGTGGACAAAGCAACTGTCTCTTGAAGCTTTGACATCCAGCTAATTACTCCACCTGTAAGAGTAAAAACATAACCTGTAGTAGACCTCATTTTGTCCAAATCACTTGCATAATCAGCATCGACATATCTGCAGACTGAACCTTCACGACCATCAAAGCTAATGCAATGGTCACTTGTGCCTCTCAAATACCAAAGCACCCATTTCACTGCTCGCTAATGTTCTTCGCCTGGATTTTCCATGAACCTGCTGACAACTCCAACTGCATGTGAAATGTCAGGTCTTGTAGATACCATCGCATACATTAAGTTGCCTACCACATTTGCATATGGTACATGAGACATATACTTCTTTTCTTCATTAGTTCTAGGACATCAATTCGAAGAAAGCTTAAAATGGGAAGCTAATGGAACATTAACAGGTTTCACATTGTTCATATCAAAATTTTCAAGTACTTTCTCCACATACTTCTGTTGTGATAACCAAAGCTTACCATTCTTCCTATCTCTGTGTATCTGCATGCCCAAGATATGTTTTGCCGCTCCAAGATCCTTCATTTCAAACGTCCTAGAGATCTGAGCCTTTAACTTGTTGATCTCTTCCATGCTTTTTCTTGCAATAAGCATATCATCAACATACAACACCAGGATAATGAATATGCCATTGAAACTTTTGAAGTATACATAATGATCATACTCACTTATGACAAAATTCTGGATCAACATGAAGGAATCAAACTTCTTGTACCATTGCCTGGGTGATTGCCTCAGGCCATACAATGATTTCCTGAGCTTGCAAACTAATCTTATGTTGCAACCTTGTACAAAACCTTCTGGCTGATCCATATATATCTCTTCATCCAAATCACCATGAAGAAAGATTGTTTTAACATCTAACTGTTCTAACTCAATGTCAAGTAAAGCAGTTAGTGCTAACACAGTACGAATAGAAACAAGTTTAACTACTGGTGAAAAAATCTCATGAAAGTCAATACCTTCAACCTGAGAATACCCTTTTGCAACCAGTCTCACCTTATACCTTTTGATACTTCCATCAAATTTCCTTTTCAACTTGAAGACCCATTTGCACCTAACAACACTCCTCCCTTTAGGAATTTCTACAAGATCCCAGGTATTTTTTTTGGCTAAGGAGTCCATTTCTTCTTCCATAGCCTTTTTCCATATCTCGCTATCTGCATCATCAACTGCTTCCTCATAACAAGATGGTTCCCCATCTTCAGTAATCAATGCAAATGATGAAGCAGAATCTTCATACCTTTTAGGTGTTTTTCTTTCCCTTGTAGACCTTCGTAGAGTGACTGGTTGCTGAATTGGTTTTGGAATTTCTCCAGTTTCCTTTGCTTCTCCACCTTCTTCATCAGAAGTCTCTCCTTCCTTTCGAATTTCTGAAAAAGGTTTAATATCCAATTGAATCTGCTGACTTGGCGATACCTGCTCCTATTCAACCTTTTCAACATCTGATTTTAAAAGAGAAGATTAATCAAATATTACATCTCTACTAATGACTATCTTCCGTGAAGAAGGATCCCACAACCTATATCCCTTCACTTAATAATCATAACCAACAAAGACACAACATTTTGATTTTGGATCTAATTTTGAACGCTGATTTCTAGGAATAAGAGCATAGGCATCACAACCAAAAATCTTCAAATGCGAATAATCACAAGACTGACCCGACCAAAATTCTTCAGGAATTTGACAGTTTATTGCAACTAAAGGTGATTTGTTAACTAAATAACAAGCAGTGGATACTTCTTCTGCCCATAACTCCTTTTGCAAGTTAGCATTATTGATCATGCTTCTGGCTCTTTCCATAAGATTCTGATTCATCCGTTCAACAACGCCATTTTGCTGAGGGGTATAAACAGCAGTTTTATGTCTAAGAATCCCTTCATCCTCACAAAACTGTTCAAATTCTAAAGATGTAAATTCACCGCCATTGTCAGTTCTTAAACATTTAATTGATTTTCCTGTTTTCTTTTCCAGCATTGTTTTAAATTGTTTAAACACATGAAATACTTCAGCTTTCTTTTTCAACATATAGACCCAAACTTTTCGGGATAAATCATCAATAAACGTTAAAAAATATGATGCACCTCCATAAGACATAGTAGGAGATGGTTCCCACAGATCAGAATGAATGTAGTCCAAAATCTGCTTACTATTATGATTTCCAAACTTGAATCTTTGTTTACATTTTTTACCAAACACGCAATATTTACAAAAATCCAACTTCAAGGATTTCAAGTCAGGAAGTAACTTGCGGTTCATCAGTACCTGAAGACCTTTCTCGCTCATGTGACCCAACCGCTGATGCCATAGAAGAGAACCTTCTTCTGCTTTATTTGACATGATCGCTGCTTCACTAACTTGAGTGTTTCCTTTGAGTCTGTACAGGTTTCTGAACTTTTCAGCCTTCATAACAACCAAGGCTCCTTTCGAGACTTTCAACACTCCATTCTGACCTATAAACTTATAACCATTCGAATCCAAAACTCCCAAGGAAATCAAGTTTTTCTTTAGATTAGGTACATGCCTAACATCAGATAATGTTTTAATTGTACCATCATACATTTTAATTTTCACATTTCCAATCCCAACAGTTTGACAAGATGCATTATTTCCCATGAAAACAGAACTACCATCTACAATTTCATATGTAGTAAACCAACTTCGGTGCAGACTCATATGATGAGAAGCACCATAGTCTAATAGCCAATTATCAGAATCTTGAGAGACATTACAGAACGGGAGTGCTTCAGCAATTAAAACCTCATCAACCATACCTGAGTTGACCTGATTTGCTTCCTTGTTGTTGTTTTCCGACTCCTCCTGTTTCCAGCAATCCTTTTTGAGATGTCCCGGTTTGTTGCAATACTAGCATTTTTCTTTACTCTTCTTGCCGCCCTTTGACTTCGATCTGGAAGAACCTCTTGTCTTCTCCCCCCTTTCCTTTGACCGACCTCTGGCTACCATGGCTTCAGGTGCAGAAGTCTCAATGCTAGATTTTCATCGTACCTCTTCAGATAAGAGAGCACCAACGACAGATTCAAGTTTTAATGAATCGGCAGTGCTCAAACTGATTGAGGTCACGAAGTGATCCCATGACTTAGGCAGGGAACACAACAAGGTTATTGCCTTGTCTTCTTCCTCCATTTTTACTTCCATATCAAACAACTGGAAAATAAGTGTATTAAAAACATTTAAGTGATCTGCAATTTTCGTACCCTCCTTCATCTGAAGGTTGTACAATTGTCTTTTTAAATAGATTATGTTCGTCAAATATTTTTTCATATAGAGTGTTTCCAATTTCTTCCACAACCCTGCAGTTGTACTCTCTCCAACAATATTGAAGAGTAATTCATCTGCCAAACATAACCGAATGGTACTGAGAGCTCGAGCATCCAAGTCCTCCCAGTCCGAACTCGACATGATTGCTGATTTTTTAGTTACCCCGTCTAATGCCTTGTGCAACCCTTGTTGCACCAGCAAATCCCTAACCTTCAGTTTCCACAGAGAAAAATTGTTTTTCCCGGTGAATTTCTCCACCTCAAATTTTGCGTTTGTCATTTTTTCCATTTCTCCCTCCTAGGGTTTCAGATTTCCCTTCTTCTACAAATTAAAAAAAAAAAAAAAATCCACTCTTCTTCTAGGGTTTCAAGGGTTTCAGCTATTTTCCCCTATTCTGCTAGGGTTTCAAGAAATCTCTTCTTTCTCCTACTATTTTTAAATAAAAAATAGAAATTTTCTCTTTTACGAAATCCCTGCACCCTTTAAAATAATTTTTGTTCAATCCCTTTCTCTGAAAAAAGAAACTGAGCCTCTTTTTAAATTCAAAAGATCCTTATAAAAAACAAAAGCTGTTTTTTTTTAAAACTGTTCAAGCCCTTGTTCTCCAACTGAACCCTTTAGAAAAAGAACAATTTTTGTTCAAAAAACTCGATTTCTTTAATATGTTTGCACATCCCAATTAAGATTTTCCTTCAAAAAATCGATTTCCTCATACCTCTTAGGATGTAACTGGCTTCTGCAACCATGGGTCTGGTAGTCGCCCTTTTTTTCTTTCTTGGATATTCTTTCTCGGCTGTTACAAACCCTGCAAACGGCTGGGTCTATCAGTCACAGCTTCTTCCTCGAACTAGAGCAAACCCCAGACTTGGGCACTACGTCCTCCTCGAGTTCAATGCAGCAGAACGTGTGGACTTCTCCTTTCTCAAGGCTGCATCCTCCTTCTCTCACGATGGCTCCAGGACTGCTTTCTTCTTCTCACAGCAGTCTCCCTCTCTTTTCTTGCAGCGAAATCTTGCAGTTCTTTCTCCAGCAACGAACGACCTCTCTTCTGCTTCCAACGAATGGCCTTTCTCCTCTTTTCAGAATGCACGTCTTCTTTCTTGACAGTCGACGGCTCCTCCTGCAATGGCGTGCAATCCTTCTTTCTCAACCTTGCAACGGATGACGGCTCAAAATTGCAACAGATGACGGCTCCTCCTAATCACTGCAGACAGAGGGTCCTCGGCTTATCGACTTCTTTTACCACGCACGGCTCCTCCTCTCACGACGGATGGCAACAGCCACTCGACGGCCTCAATCTTGCATAGGCAGACAACACGATCTAATGGTGAACGCTGGCATAGTTCTCCTCTGATTAACCAACAAACAAGATCGAATCCCAAGTTCCGATACCACTTGTTGTGGGGAAAACAATGAAACGAGAAAGATAATAGGAGAAATATAACTGAATTGGAAAGCTGAAGGATAAAACACTTTGAAACTCTTATTGATTAAATGATTCTCCATGCTTTTTACAAGCCTCTCGGGCCATCTTATTTAACCTAGACATATTTCATTATTCCAACTACATCTCGTTATTCAACCTACATTTCGTTATTCTAACTACATAGGTAATAAGTAAATTTACATTTTTTGTTGTCACATTTTTAACAATTCGCTTGTCCACAAGCTCGCCGGAATTTTAGGTTTATTTACGGTTAGGTTATTAGATTGCAAATCTTTTAGAACCATTACATATTCTTTGTTATTCTTGGTTAGCTCGGAAGAGCCGGAAATGGTGTTTTCTTCTTATGAATCTTGTAATTATTCACAGTTATGTTTAATACTATATTCCAAACTGCTTATTCAAGTGGGTTTCAACTTAATCCATTTCCTGTTGGGTCTCAGTTGGGTTTTCCTGAACTTTTAATGGATTAATACAAATTATAATGGTTGCATGTCTTTGAACATCTATGTTTTTCCGTTCAAAATCTACCCTACAGGGTTCTAGCTATATTCATGTAATATTTCTTAATTTTGAAAACAATTCATTGTTGCATTTAGCAACAGTATTACTATGGTTATCTATTTCTCAAGATATTGCATGTTTTTCTTGTTTAATAAGGTTTTCGCCGAGCCTTTAGCTGATTTGGGTAGTTTGAAAATCTTTATAAATGTTTAAATAAATCCGGTTATAATAATATTCTTATATAATGAATGTTTATTGGCTTACTCTATGGTTTCGGTAGCGTTAGATCTTCATCTCTGTATAGTTAATCTCTTAAAATTTACTATTACAAATTCTCTACGTTCTTGGTTTTCGTGATCGAACCACCTCTAGTACCTATCCGCGTATAGTTATAGCCAGAGAAATGATGTGTTTTGGATTTGAGGTTCTACCTCCTGTCCAGAACCGACAGTTCTCTCCAACCAATTTTAGGATAAAGTTCAGCTATCTGTCAAGTTTTACTGTTATAATGTTTATTCAATAAATTTTGAGTTCCTTTACTTGTTGACTCTACTTTCCTATCTTGATAGATTTTGTTCCATGAAAAATAGTTAATTATGGAATTTTCTACTGCTTTCTATAATAGTTTAATATCAATGTATTTGTACATTACAATAACTATTGTATTTTATTTATCACATTTACACTAGGTTTTCTTCCATATATATAATGTAGTAAACCGTTGTCTTTACTCTAAGGACAGCTAGATATTGTTCTCCCTTTAACAATAATTTCATTTTTATTCTCACAACAAACCAACTCAGAAACACATTAAAATATTTTCAAATAAAATTCACAGAACTTGTTAATAAGTTGCTTAATCATATAGGAATACAGAATTCCAATCCTTTTCAAACATCTATATTTTACATAGTCATTACCTTTAAATATAACTGAGCACATACTTGTAAATGCACTTGATGTAATCATTCCTATTCAGTTTACTGGAATGCACAATTACTTATCTGAATGTGCTATTCGCTACTGATGTCCACCAAACCTTCAAGATAGGTGATTAATTCCTTCTCTTCCCCCCGTGCTCCACACCTGAAAGGTACAGGTTGACAGTATTTTCTGCTATGACCTCAGGACCCCAAGTCCAGTCAGTACCAGAAAATTTAAGGAACGCTGAGTGATTTCCACTGGTCTCTACCATCTCAGGAAATTTCCTCACTCTCTTCCTCAATCTATCAATAGAACCCCTATTCCTCGCTGGGATCAGTCTCTTATCCTCAGAGGAGCAGGTAACTATTCAAAATTTCCAACCACCTTTCAGTTCTTGGAATACTTTTACTATCAGCCTTTTTACTTTTTTATGGAACTACTTTCCATAACCAATTTTATTTCCAAACAATAAAACAAATAAAATTTTCCAAAAATAATAATTTTTTTAGTCTTCTCTTAAAAAAATAATAATTAAAATGTCATATTACTAGTTAACAACTAGTTAATACCAAATTCAGTTGTTACAAATTCCCCCCTTGGAAGTAACATCGTCCTCAGTGTTTCACTCCTACTTAAGAAATAGCTTTGGGTAATCCTCACATACAAATCCCTCGTCTTCCCAAGAAGCCTCATCCGGGATGAAGTGCTTCCACTGCACTTTAACCTGGGTGATGACTTGCTTCCGAAGCATGATTTATCTCTTGTCGAGTATACATTGAGTCTCAAACAGAAACTCATCGTTCGACTCTACCTGCAAACAATAAATTTTTCTGTCAAATTCACATAAAAGAATTCATGCTTCAAGTTGGGATTTTCTAATTCTATCATACCTGAATATTTTGCCAATGGATTACATGTTTTGAATCATGTACATGTCGCTTTAGCAGGGACACATGAAACACATTGTGCACCCGAATGTGGCTGGGTAAGGCCAACCATTATGCCACAGGTCCCACTCTTTCCAATATCTGGAAGGGTCCACAGAACCTAGGGGCTAACTTGGCACAAGAGGCCCATCTCAAGGTGTTCTTCTTTGGTTTGATCCTCACATACACCTGGTCACCTGCTTCGAATTCTCGATAAATCCTTTTCTTATCTGTGTAAATCTTCTGCCAATATTGTGCAGCTTTCAGGTTTTTCCTAATCTTCTTTACCTCCAATTCCATTTCAACCAGCATCTCTGGTCCAAGAATTAGTCTCATTTCTGGGCTACTTCAATTTATGGGAGTGCGACATTGCCTCCCATATAGAGCTTTGAAAGGAATCATCTTAAGGGACTCCTGATAACCATTGTTGTAAGAAAATTCAACTAAGTGTAAGTACTCTTCCCATTTATTTGGTTGCTGCATCACGTACATGTGCAAGAGTCTTCCAAAAATTGATTTACCCATTTTGTTTGACCTTCCGTCTGGGGATGATAAGTAGTGTTGAAGCTTATTTATGTCCTGAGACCTGAAAACAAAGTTTTTCAGAATGTTGAAGTAAACTTCACATCTCTGCCCAAAATAACAGTCTTTGGAATGTCGTGCAGTCTGAAAGTTTCTCTCATAAAAATATATTCTATCTGTACAGTCTTGTAAGTAGACTGTACAGGTATAAAATGTGCAGACTTACTCAACCTATCGATCACCACCATAACAGATTCATTGTGCCTCTTTGATCATGGTCAACCGTAATGAAGTCTAGGGATATGACCTCCCACTTCCATTCAGGTATTAACCAATCACTCGAAACTATTATGGCACTCATTAGTCCACTTAAATACTTTTCCCTTTCTCTGCAAGGAGGTGATTGGTAAAGCAATTCTAGAGAATCCTTCAAGGAATATTTTATAGTGCCCAGCCAATCCCATAAATAATCAGATATCTGCCACATTATGGGTAATTTTCCATTCCATAATTGTCTTAATTTTCTCTAGATCAACAGCAATCCCTTCTGCTAAAATAACATGGCGTAAGTACTAGATTTATGTTTTGAAGAAATCACATTTGATGAACTTAGTGTACAACTAGTGTTTTCTTAACATTTTCAGCACTATTCCTAGATGTTCTCTATGTTCTTCTTGATTCTTAGAATAGATTAAAATTTCATCAATAAATATGAGTACAAATTTATCCAGGAAGGGGTGAAATATACCATGCATTAACCTCATAAATGTCGTTGGCTCATTTTTTAACCCAAAGGGTAGCACCACAAACTCGTAATGCCCATACCTGGTATGGAAAGCAGTCTTATAAATATCTTCATCGTTGATCCAGATCTGGTGGTATCCATGCCTTAAATCTATTTTTGAGAATACTGTGGCCCCCTTCACCTGATCGAACAAATCATCAATCCTCAGTAAAGGATATTTATTTTTTATTTTTAACTTATTGAGCTGTGTATATTCCATGCACATTTGCATGGTTCCGTCCTTCTTCTTTACGAACAACACTGGTACTCCCCAAGGGGACACACTCGGACGAATGTATCATTTGTCCAGCAGCTCTTGCAACTGTATTTTTAATTTAGTTAATTCTGGAACACTCATTCTGTAAGGAGCCCTTGACATAGGTGATGCTCATGGCATTAATTCAATGGTGAAATCAATATCTCTTCTTGGTGGTAATCCAGGTACATCTTTTGGAAATACATTCATGAAATCTTGTACCAAGGTATGTTTTCCATCATAGGAGATTTCTCCTTGGAATTAGCATATCCCACCTGAATAGCATAAATCTTACATCCCTTCCTTATACACTTATTCATTTGAGATGTTGTAATAGGACCCAACTATAATGGTTTCTTGATTCCGTGAATCTCCTTGCATGTTCCATCTTGCATATTGTAGTATATAATATTTTCTTTACAGTCCACCAAAGTCCAATGTCTATCTAGCCAATCCATACACGGAAAAACATCACAAGACCCTAATGGCAGTATGTTCAAGTCCACATTTAACTGTGGGTCTGCAATTTCCAATGTGCAGTTTGGAATTTTGGCACTTATTTTTCTTTTTTCTCCTATGGCTAGTTGTACCAGCCAAGGGTTCTTGAATTTCTGGCTTTCTAATTTACATACTTCTACTATTTTGGGGTTTACATAACTTAAACTTGCACCTGGATCAACCAAAATAGAAACATATTGAGACAGTAACTTACCTTCCAACTCAATCATCTTTGGTTGATAATATGTCTGACAATCTTCCAATGCTATGTTGATTCGAGGTATGTTTCGAGCCACATCACCCACTATAGAAGCTCCCTACAAATTAGCAATTGTTTCACTTCTCCCTCGTTATGGGCAATTCTTATAATAATGCGCCTCACCACACCCCCAACATTGTAGAGGTGGTTTGGATACTTTTCCTTACTCAGGTTTGCTAGAAGCCTCTGTAGGCCTCTCTTCAGTAGGCCACCTGGTTCTTTGATGATTTTTGCCAAACTGTTTTCTTATTGAACTTCACGCATAATTTTTAAAATTTTTACTTCTAGCACCCTGGAAGTTTGAACTGTTTTTCTGTCCTTTTCTTAACTGCCAACTTTTTCCCACTTCCCCTTTTTCCTTAGACTGATGGTAGCACATGCATGCCTTACGAATCACTTCTTCCATGGTCCTAGGATTTAAAAATTTGATTCGTTCCTTCATGTGGGTTGGCAGACTACTCAAAAATCTTTGAACCTTAGCCTTTTCATCCCTGAGGTAAGTGACATATCTTAACAAGTGAATTTGGTAATATACTCATCCATAGTCATTTGACCCAGCTTCAAGTCATGGAATTCCCTGGATTTTTTGTCATAAAAACGTTCTGTCAAATACTTTTCTTTTAAGTATTGCTGGAATGAATCCCATGTAACATCTTAATCTTCAATACTGCGAACATTCTTTACCTCCTCCCACCACAGGGTGGCTTTTTCTCGCAGCTCGTAAATAGCCAATATGGCTTTAAGGTTTTTGTTGTACTCATACAGTTGAAAAGTTCTTATTCATGTTTATCAACCAAGCCTCTGCTACCTCATTATCTTCTCTATTAAAGGTAGGTGATTTTATTTTCCGAAACTCACCTTCAAGTTCTACTTTTTGCTTCTTAATTTCCTGCTGATCAGACACGTTTCCAGACTCTGCTTCATTATAGTTCCTGTTCTTGTTTCTTCGCTATGAAGGGCTCCTACCCATTCTGTCCATGGTTTTGTCCTTGGTATGTCGTTCATTTTATTCTTGCATACCCCTATCAGGACTGGGTTGTAACGCCCCTTGATTTTGCTTGTCAAAAAGGCTCTTAAGTATCATTTCATGTTCCTGCATCAAACATTCATTGTCACTTCTCACATGGACCATCTCCTCCTGCAACTTCTATACAGTACTTAACAGTATGATGATCTAGTGTTGTTGTTCCTCCAGCAGTCTACTAGTCTGTTGGTGCTGATCTACACTCAACTGAATCCACATTTTAGGATTCATCTCTGGTTGTTTTTGAGGTGTAGGTTCCCCGGTATTCTGAGGTGTTTGTTGTGTCGATCCCCTTCTCATAACGTCCTTAGCAATACTACTTCTTTTCTGTGCATCAATATATACACATTTTAAACTGTTAGGTGACCCTTAGAGTCCCAACGTGTGAACGCTTCTCTGATACCACTTCTAACACCTATCATATCATTTAAAATTTCCCATATAAAAAAAATTTACTTTCTACTATATGATTGGAATAATTATAAACATTTGTATATATGTTATATTTAACATTACAAAACTTACACTACAGCCGAAACCCTATCTACACTTAAGTTTTTTGGTTTCACATTTACTTATTATATTTGAAGTACTTGACATTCATTAATGTAGATATCATAGAATTTGCATATAGTAAAGTTGTTTAAACTATGGTTCTAAACCACAACTGTCATCGCATGAATATCTATCCCATATTAAATCTTTGTACTAATTAAAATAACAAGTACTGGAAAATTAAATGTTAAAATCAGTGGATAGATTTGATGGGATTCATGTTTACAATCCCGATGGCCACCTGCCCATCTCATCTCTGTTTGATTCCTTTGTGATCGACGGTGGAGATTTTCTACAGGAAGGGTCTAGGTATAACCTAGAACCCTAACCGCTTCTCCCATTATTCTCCTCCAACCGCGCGATGAGTCTGCTCTGCAACCCTTGCCGAACTTCGTCACCTCTTTTCACAGTCACAAAGGTTTCATTATTGGGTTTGCTTATTCAGGATTTTTCCATCTACTTTGTTTACCCGCCAATGGAGGTTATCTCTGCACCTTTTTCAAAGGTGGAGGTTTGGGAAATAATATCAGTGATGCATCATGATTGGGAAAGGAGTTATGAATGTGCAAATTTGGGTCTGGAAAAGTTCTTCCTACCCTTAAGCTCGCACAGCTACACCAAAATCACTCTGGTCCCCAACATAGGTAAATTTCCCGGTTTAGATAGATTATGGTTTCTCATTCCATTCACTGTGATTTCGACCCTCCATTTGTACAAGTTCAACAATTTTTTTTACGAATGACTAACCTTCTGTTGTTAGGTTCCAAACAACTTAGCGATTGGCAACATCCATTTACTTTGTTCATTATTCTCCAGGTAAATGCGACTACGATTTACTCGTTTTTAACTACGTTTAATTTTAACCCTGATTTTTTTTCATTTACCTTCACTTATAGTTCATTCCTTTTGGATTCGCAGATACCCTCTTATTACCATAACATGGATTGTCTATCAATTTGGTTGTAGTGTATCGGCTAACAGCTTCTCCTTGTTCCTCCAGGTACCCTTCCATCGAATTCGCTTGTCCGCAAGCTTTCTGACATGTTAGGTTTATTTATAGTTAGGTTATTAGATTGAAAATCTTTTAGAACCATTACATATTCTTTGTGATTCTCGGTTAGCTCAGAAGAGCAGGAAATGGTGTTTTCTTCTTATGAATCCTGTAATTATTCATAGTTATTTTTAATACTATATTACAAACTGCTTGTTCAAGCGGATTTCAACTTAATCCATTTCCTGTTGGGTCTCAGTTGGGTTTTCCCAAAATTTTAATGGATTAATACGAATTCTAATGGTTGAATGTAGTTGAACATCTATGTTTTTCTGTTCAAACTGTACCCTACAGGGTTCTAGTTGTATTCATGTAATATTTCTTAATTTTGAAAACAGTTCATTGTTGCATTTAGCAACAGTATTACCATGGTTATATGTTTCTCAAGACATTGCATGTTTTTCTTGTTCAATAAGGTTTTCGTCGAGCCTTTGGCTGATTTGGGTAGTTTGCAACTCTTTATAAATGTTTAAATAAATCTGGTTACAATAATATTCCTATACAGAGAATGTTATTGGCTTATTGTATGGTTCTGGTAATGTTAGATCTTCATCTTCATATAGTTAATCTCTTAAAATTTACCATCGCAAATTCTCTAAGTTCTTGGTTTTGGTGACCAGACCACCTCCAGTACCTGTTCGCGTATAGTTATAGCTAGAGAAATAATGTGTTTTGGATTTGAGATTCTACCTCGTGTCTAGAAGCGACAGTTCTCTCCAACCATTTTTAGGATAAAGTTCATCTATCTATCGTGAGTTTTACTGTTATAATGTTTATTCAATAACTTTTTAGTTCCTTTACTTGTTGTCTCTACTTTCCTATCTTGATAGATTTTGTTCCATGAAAAATAGTTAATTCTGGAATTTTCTACTGCTTTCTATAACAGTTTAATATCATTGTATTTGTACATTATAGTAACTACTGTGTTTTATTTATCACACTTACACTAGGTTTTCTTACATATATATAATAATGTAAACTGTTGTCTTTACTCTCAAGATAGCTAAATATTGTTCTTCCTTTAATAGTAATTTCCTTTTTATTCTCACAGGAAACCAACTCAGAAACACATTAAAATATTTTCAAATAAAATTCATAGAACTTGTTAATAAATTTCTTAATCATACAGGAATACAGAATTCCAGTCCTTTTCAAACATTTGTATTTTACATAGTCGTTGTCTTTAAATCTAACTGAGCACATACCTGTAAATGCATTTGATGAAATCGTTCCTATTTAATTTACTGGAATGCATAGTTACTTATCTGAATGTGCAATTTGTTGTTGATGTCCACCCAGCCTTCAAGAGAGGCGATTACGTCCTTCTCTTTCCCCGTGCTCCACACCTAAAAGGTACAGGTTGACAGTATTTTATGTTGTGACCTCAGGACCCCAAGTCTAGTCAGTACCAGAAAATTTTAGGAATGCTGAGTGATTTCCACTGGTCTCTACGAGCTCAGGAAACCTCCTCACTCTCTTCCTCAGTCTCTGAACAGAACCCCTATTCCTCACTGGGATTAGTCTCTTATCCTCAGAGGAGTAGGTAACTGTTCAAACTATCCAACCGCCTTTCAGTTCTTGGAATACTTTTACTATCAGCCTTTTTACTTTTTATGGAACTACTTTCCATAACCAATTTTATTTCCAAACAATAAAAAGGAGCATGTAATTGTTCAAACTGTCCAACCGCCTTTCAGTTCTTGGAATACTTTAACTATCAGCCTTTTTACTTTTTTATGGAACTACTTTCCATAACCAATTTTATTTCCAAACAATAAAACAAATAAACTTTTCGAGAAATAACAATTGTTTTACTCTTCTCTTAAAAAATTAATAATTTAAATGTCAGATTACTAGTTAACAACTAGTTAATACCAAGTTCAGCTATGACATCTCCATTTTTCTAGTTCTATATTTTATATTTTTCTTCCATTTTTTTAGTTTTATATTTTTCTCCGTTTTTCTAGTTCTATATTTTATATTTTTTTCTCCATTTTTCTAGTTCTATATTTTATATTTTCCTTTTTTCTTTTTTAGTTTTATATTTTTCTCCATTTTCTATATTTTATATTTTTTTAGTTCTATGTTTTATATTTTTCTCCATTATTCTATATTTTTTTATTTATTTTTAGTTCTATACTTTATATTTTTCTGCATTTTTCTATATTTTATATTTTCATTTTTATTTTTTTAGCTCTATATTTTATATTTTTTTAGTTCTATATTTTATATTTTTCTTCCATTTTTTTTAGTTTTATATTTTTCTCCATTTTTCTAGTTCTATATTTTATACCCATTTCTCTACATTTTATATTTTTCTAGTTCTATATTTTATATTTTTCTTCCATTTTTTTAGTTTTATATTTTCTCCCAATTTTTTAGATTTATATTTTTTCTCCATTTTTCTATATTTTATATTTCTATATTTCTATATTTTTCTTTTTCTTCCATTTTTTTACTTTTATATTTTTTCTCCATTTTTCTATATTTTTTTTTTTTCATTTGGTATATTTTTCCTCCATATTTCTATATTTTATATTTTTTTTCTCCATTTTTCTATATTTTTCTTTTTCTTCCATTTTTTTTTTATATTTTATAATTTTCTTCCATTTTTATTTTTTTCTCCATTTTTCTATATTTTATAATTTTTTTGTCCATTTTTCTATATTTTTCTTTTTCTTCCATTTTTTTTTTAGTTTTATTTTTTCTCCTTTTTTCTATATTTCTTCCATTTTTTTATATTTTATATTTTTTCTTTCATTTTTTTAATTTTTCCTCCATTTTTCTATATTTTATATTTTTTTCTCCATTTTTCTATATTTTATATGTTTTCTCCATTTTTCTATATTTTTCTTTTTCTAGTTTTATTTTTTCTCCATTTTTCTATATTTTATATTTTATATTTTCCATTTTCTATATTTTTCTTTTTCTTCCATTTTTTTTTTATATTTTATATTTTTCCCCGAGTTTTCTATATTTTTATTTTTTTCTCCATTTTCTATATTTTTCTTCCATTTTTTTAGCTTTATTTTTTCTCCATTTTTCTATATTTTTATATTTTCCATTTTTTTAGCTTTATTTTTTCTCCATTTTTCTATATTGATTTTTTCTTTCTATATTTTTTCCTTTTTTTAGCTTTATTTTTTCTCCATTTTTCTATATTGATTTTTTTCTATATTTTTTCCATTTTTTTACCTTTATTTTTTCTCCATTTTTCTATATTTTATATTTTCCATCTTTTTTTTCTATATTTTTCCATCTTTTTTTTTTATTTTTTTTTTCCGTTTTTTTAGTTTTGTTTTCTCCATTTTTCTATATATTTTTTTTCCTTTTATTCCATTTTTCTATATTTTTCCATTTTTTTAGTTTTGTTTTCTCCATTTTTCTATATTTTATATTTTCCTTTTCTTCCATTTTTTTAATTTCCATTTTTCTGTATTTTATATTTTCCTTTTCTTCCATTTTTCCTCATTTTTTTAATTTCTACTTTTATTTAGTTTTAATAACATTAAAAAAATTGTTACTTCTAAGTTCAAAGAAAAAAATGTGGTGTGAGAAAGATCTAGCAGCTAAAAGAAAATTAAGATATTATAAAGAGGTCATCAATCTCACCCTAGAAGATCAAAAGTATCTCTTTGTTTTAACTAGCTCAAAGAAGAAAATTAATATAGCCAAGATTAGAATGAACTCTTATGAGCTCCATAGTGAAACATGTCATTGGACAGTCCCTAAAACACCATGGATTGAAAGGATCTGCCATCCACATTAGAGCTCAATTTCATAATCTTTGTTGTAACACTGACCTTCCTATCCTTTTAAGATAAAATTATAGTGAGCTCGGGAGGCTTCTCTCCAAGCTTTTTGAGCATAGGAATAAAATCTTAAATCCAGGCTTTTTGAGCATATGAATAAAATTTTAAATCAAACTAAATAACTCTTTTCTTCTTAGCCTTTTAAGATGTCAAAAGCTTTTTGAACATAGGAATAAAATCTTAAATCAAACTAAATAACTATTTTCTTTAGGTCTGATAGACCAAAGCTTGGTCTCAACTATTTTAGATTGGTCTCAACCATTTTTCCTACTCAGTTTCAACTATTTCCCATTTTTCTATATTTTCCATTTTTATTTAGTTTTATATTTTTTCCTACTCAGTATCAACTATTTCCCATTTTTATTTAGTTTTATATTTCTATATTTTATATTTTCCATCTTTTTTTCTATATTTTTCCATCTTTTTTTCCCCTTTTTTTAGTTTTGTTTTCTCCATTTTTCTATATTTTATTTTTTCCTTTTATTCCATTTTTCTATATTTTTCCATTTTTTTAGTTTTGTTTTCTCCATTTTTCTATATTTTATATTTTCCTTTTCTTCCATTTTTCCTCATTTTTTTAATTTCTATTTTTATTTAGTTTTAATAACATTAAAAAAATTGTTACTTCTAAGTTCAAAGAAAAAAATGTGGTGTGAGAAAGATCTAGCAACTAAAAGAAAATTAAGATATTATAAAGAGGTCATCAATCCCACCTAGAAGATCAAAAGTATCTCTTTGTTTTAACTAGCTCAAAGAAGAAAATTAATATAGCCAAGATCAGAATGAACTATTATGAGCTCCATGGTGAAACAGGTCGTTGGACAGTCCCTAAAACACCATGGATGGAAAGGATCTGCCATCCACATTAGAGCTCAATTTCATAATCTTTGTTGTAACACTGGCCTTCCTAGAATTTTAAGATAAAATTATAGTGAGCTCGAGAGGCTTCTCTCCAAGATTTTTGAGCATAGGAATAAAACCTTAAATCAAACTAAATAACTCTTTTCTTCCTAGCCTTTTAAGATGTCAAAAGTATAGTGAGCTTGGGAGGCTTCTCTCCAAGATTTTTGAGCATAGGAATAAAATCTTAAATCCAAGCTTTTTGAGCATATGAATAAAATCTTAAATCAAACTAAATAACTCTTTTCTTCTTAGCCTTTTAAGATGTCAAAAGCCTTTTGAACATAGGAATAAAATCTTAAATCAAACTAAATAACTATTTTCTTTAGGTCCTATAGACCAAAGTTTGGTCTCAACTATTTTAGATTGGTCTCAACCATTTTTCCTACTCTCAACTATTTCCTGTTTTTCTATATTTTCCAGTTTTATTTAGTTTTATATTTTTTCCTACTCAGTCTCAACTATTTCCCATTTTTATTTAATTTTATATTTTTCCTCCAAAATTTGTAGTCTACTATTTATGAAGTCTTAAGCCAAAAGAGAAGCCCACAAGAGTCGTACTGCTCAAAACACCATCCATAGGTAAGGCTGTTGGTCTATATAAAAACTTGAAGCTCTAATTTCCTGGCAGATGTGGGATATCTTCCATAGCCTGAAAACAAAAAAGCGCATGGAGCAGTCGGATGTCATAACACGAAGTTCAACACACATGCCAAGCCAAGCGAGAAACATAAAGAGCACACAACACGTCAAAGTAATTGAAATTTGTTGGTTTATATAACTAAGATAAAAATGTTTACCGTTGTTACGCCGAAAGGCGTTCCCTTTACCGACTTTAGCCGAATGTGACTGTTCTTTCAGCCAATGGGAGGGCTTTCTCATCGCCCTTCTAACCAGTAATATCTTGACAAAGGTAAATAGATTATTGGTCGTAGTTGTCAGCTGTCCACGCCAGTGACGTCCTCCATTTCTCCACCATCGTCCGGGTCTGCGCTTTCTTTCAGCATAATTTTGACAAGGTCACGGCTCCTTTCCTCACCTGCCATGGGACCTCGCCCGTCGCTCTGCAATTCCAAAGGGCGTCCCAATGATGTTCCGTCTAATGTGAGAGTTGGCACTAGCAGCAGCCTTGGAACCTGAAGCACTGGAAGGCCCATCCGAACGACGTTTTCAGTTGGTAAATTGCCATTGTTATCGACCCTTCGGGTTCTGGAAGCAGTGGAAGGCAAGGATCGCGAACCCGGTGTAGTGGGAGCGGATCTGACCGTTGACCCTCGCAATGCAGAGGACGTTTTGGCTATAGTGGAGAGCTTTGACACTAGCTTGCTTGTTCGAAGACTTTTCGTTGCAGCATTGGATGGTTTGCCGGTTAATTTTCTTGCATTTTCAACTACCGAACTCGCAGCCTCGCCTTCTGTCGTCTGATCGGTAGGTGAATCGTGCGTCTCTTTGTCGTCATTCTCTGCCGTTGGCTCTTTCTCGGAAAGAAAACCAGAACCGTTTTTTTCTTCCTTTTTTGGGACGGTAAGTTGAAAAGCTTCGGGCGCCGGAAAACCTAGAATAAAGTTTCTAATTCCTTCTAATTCTGTAAATATCCAAAATAATTTCGACTGAAGCTCACAATGCTGTGCATAAAGAAGCTGTAAATACCTTGTCGAAACCTGAAATCATGATCAAAGCTCAAAACAAACTTTTTTCGGAGCTTCTAAAGATGCTGTAAATACCTTGTTGAAACCTGAAAACACGATCGAAGCTCAAAACATACTTTTTTCGGAGCTTCTCAAGCACAAGTGCAGTGAATGCTTTCTTTTGAAGCTCAAACTCCTGGTTGAATGCCGCAAAACATCAATCCGTCAATTGAAATAGCTACTTAAGTACCTTGAAATGGAGCCTGAAAAATGCAAATGACTTACTTCAGAGTTGTAAACTACTACTGAATCTCAAAATGTCATGCCTCCTTCAAATGTGGAGAACTTTTGGGCGAAATGCCAATCGATCCATGATCTACTGATAGCGTGTTACTGTGCCGAAGGCAATATAAGCATTTACAGGTTGAAATAGTGGAATTAGTAGGAGTTTATCTCAATACCAAGCAATGTATGTACATCACCTGCATGCCCCTACAATGGACTGCGCTGGACGTCGCTCGCTAGTAGCTACCACTGGCCACTGATCACTGTCAAAATATGATGACCTGGACATGGACCTTCCTAATGTGACCACAGTTCATGTGACCCTATTCTAACTGAACATTTAGGTCCCCTACAAGATCCTAGGTAAAAATGCACAAATCAGGTAAAGCCTCGAATCAAGGGTTGCGACTCGGAATGCTTTAAGAGGTTTTACTGCTGCAAGAATTCGATGTTAGCGTAAACCTGTTCATGTGACCGAGACTTGGGGTGAAGAAAACTGGGGAAAGGTGTTACCATTCCCGATTAATTCGCTGAATTTTACAGCAAGTTTAACGGGAAGTAAAACCCCGTAAAAGTTCGAAACGGCTCCCTAAAGTGCGACGGACTTACCAGTGGTCCGCGGGGTTTCATGTGACCGTGACATTACGGATAATTCGATGTCTCCCATGTGACCATCACTTACTCGGAGAGCGACGGTGATTTACCCAGATGAAAGTAAAATTTCAAATTTACGCGGGGTTAATTGCATGCGACCTCGCCGAATCTCTATGGGCCTACTTCACGTGGGGTTGATGGAGTCCCCCAAATATTTTTACATGTGACCAAATGCTTAAAGTAAAAGATGCCTCTGCTGCAGTGAATTGAAGCAGTGACCCATGTGACCATGTAACGAAATTCGGCAAAGGGCGCTGGGTCCACCGGCCAAATCAGCTTTCCATGAGATCGCTCAAAATTCCATGCTACGTATGTGACAACGAAAACTTGAATTGGTAAATTGAAATAATAAATAATAATAATATTTGATAAATTAATTTCTCCTTACCTTTGTGAATTATTTAGTACGGCAAGCAAGGGCCCACCCTTTCACTTTTGTTGAACAATCATACTTTATATTTGTCCCTCCTTTTTGTCACCACGTGGTCTTTGTGTAACGTATGAGGTAGAGGAAGGTAACAAATTTAGTATTTAAAATATATATATTTGAAATCATTTATATTAATAAAATTTTAAAAATAGATTATATCCATGTATATTTTCATTGCATATCTAAATCCTTCCCGGAAAAGAATATATATCTATATTTTATAGTTCAGAAGTAAGTGCCTTAATTAAAGAGAGAATATATATTTACGCCGAAAGGTGTTCCCTTTACCGGCTTTAGCCGAATGTGACTGTTCTTTCAGCCAATGGGAGGGCTTTCTCATCACCCTTCTAACCAGTAATATCTTGACAAAGGTAAATAGATTATTGGTCATAGTTGTCAGTTGTCCACGCCGGTGACGTCCTCCATTTCTCCACCATCGTCCAGGTCTGCGCTTTCTTTCAGCAGAATTCTGACAAGGTCACGGCTCCTTTCCTCACCTGCCATGGGACCTCTGATGAAGTCACTGCCCCAGAGTCCAGCACTCAGCTGTACGAAAAAGCTAAGAGCGAGGACAAGACCTTGAAATTGGACGATGATATGTACCATTCTTTGGTGCAGGGAGAGCTAGATGAAAACGCTGACCAGGTTCTCGCTAACATGAGGGAATGGCTTGATGCCAGAGCCGAAAAGTTGTTACAAAACCTGGTTTCTTCCTAAATCTATTCTTTGTTTCTCTCTCAACACCTCGCAAGCCTCCTACAGGCCACAAATCACAGATCTGGCTTAACTTTGAAGGAGTTTTACGAAATCTCTTATGTATTAGATCAAATCAATACAATATCCGTAGGTATGATTAAGGCAGTTGTTCTCAGGTTTTTGAGAGGACTGGCAAGATTGCCTAGATTACCCTCGATTCCTAATTTACCTTTAATAACTAAACTTTCAAAATAGTGCATCACTTCATTTTATTTGAGAAAGCGTAAACTTTGGCCATAGTTTTTCAACATGGAAAATGAGTTTTTTTTTAGGATCGGTGATCAAAATTTGTCAGGTCAGTTGTGAAAATTTAATTTGGGTGGTGACAGTTTTAATTATTTTTTCTAATCATCCAGAATAATTCCAATTAATCAAATCTAATTGGGGTGGTGAGAGTTTTAAAAAAATTATCAATTTTTTAAGCATACTTGTTTTATTAATTAATGATGTTAATATCTAATTTGGATAATTCCAATTAATCAAAGAAATTCTTAAATTAAAAAAATTATAACTTTTTAGAATACTTGTTATTAATGATGTTAATATATAATTCAGAGATGCAAAGTTTCAAAGTTTTTTTTGTTTGCTTAAATTTTTAATTTTTGTTTTTTTTTGTTTTTGTGTTCAGATTGTGCAACTAAAACCTACAATTCCACTAAATTTGTGTCAAATTTGAAATAAAATTAACTGTAAAATAACTTAATAAATAAGGCAATGTAGAAAGGTGATTACTACTACAACAACATAGATTAAAATAGTTGATAAATACCTACATCAATCTATGGGCAACATCAAAACACTTATCTTATTATATATCTCACATTAGTTTAAAAAAACATATAGCTTAGCTCAATTATAATTATATTTTAAATTATTAATATTAATAATCTTAAAGTAATAATTTCAAATAATATTCATTATGTTGAATTGTTGTTCATATTAATATAATTATTTTTATTTTTTTATAAAAAATAGATTTTAAGGTTTCTTTTACACCACATGGAAGAGAAGATATATATTTTTTTCAAAGATATCTAATAAATCAATGCATTTTTATTTTCTTTATATACAATTTAATTATAGTCAAGATATGATATGAGTGCAGTCAAAATGAAGGTATAATCGGAACATATGGAGGTGTCAAAAACATCAGGTGAGTGAGTGGCTGGGATTTTCTTGGCGTTGCTATTCCTTCCCTCTCATTGCAGCTATGTGCAGTAGATTGTATGATATTGTGGTAGATTTCATACTTTTTTGTTGTAGATTTCTCTTTGCTGGGTTTGGCTGGAAAAAGATTCGTCTTTCTTTCCAACTAGAATTTGATAGGTACACTACTTATCATAGGTTCATTGCTCACCATCGTCAACCTTTTTGTCTTCCACCGTTGATTAGACTTATTTTCCACCGTTAGATTTGTCCAGCACGCTGCCGCACAGTACTCTCTCACCATGCTCCGTTTTCATTAATTCCCCTCCACTTCCTGTTCATTAATTTTCAACCATACTAAATTCTTCATTTCAACCTTTACCATGTTATAATTGGATATGTATCATTAATCTAAATCTGTTTATTTAATCGGCTGTCAGAGTTTATTCGAGATTGATACTTCAGAGATTTCACAACTGTCCAGCTTCAATATGAAATGACAATTCCGTATTTGATTATGTCGAATCCAGGATTTTGGTTTTCTCGATATTTCTTATCATTAAACCATTTGTACAGCATCACGTGGCCTCCCTTGCCCCGTTTCCAACATGTCAATCCAAGGGATAGGCACCCCTGTAGAGGTAACCCAGAGGATGTGGTGGCCAGGGCTGTGCCTTCGATGCAGAATGGCTTTTTTATACAGTCTGTGGACTCGAGCTCAAATTCGAATGTGAATCTGACGTCACTGGTTTGAATGCAATGGAAGGGGTTACCAGCTACCAGGTTATGGCCCGAAGGCTGAAGTCTGCTGATAAGGTGCCCACTTGCAGCACCGAGACGGTCAACCATAAATATTTTGAGAGGCTTGCTTTGAATGAGAATGCTTTTGCTTGTGAGAAGAAAAGCAGGCCAATTTTGTCATCTTCGAATTTTTTTTCGTCAGATGGAAGTAAAGTGGAGGCCTGAAAGATAGAGAAGCGGTCTGTCTGCTGGAAAGTCTGGCAAAAACAAGTTTATTCGAGATAATTTCCTTGCAACCAGGGCTACTTCAACGACATCGTCTCCAAAACCCCAATGTCTTGCGCTTTACTCTACATGTCCAGACCACCATGCATCGAGAACAACCTCGTTGTCTCTTTGCCACCTTCAATACGTGCATCTTTCCAACTTTGATCGCCCATAACATCAAAACCGCTATCAAGAAGATGACGAGCCTCAGGCAGTTTCTATATCCAACTCGTCATACCGCGCCATATTTCAGGACGACAGAATACAGAAAAGCTTTGGAAGGCGAGCATTCAGCCATTCATCTAGAAGCATAATTCAGTTGTGCTCTGATCACACTGCAGGTTGAGATGGAGAGCGCTAACAAATTGAGGGAAAGCTTGCAGAAGAGTCAGGTTGTAACAGACGCCATGCTTAACGTTATGGGTTCCTTTGATCGGCGCCTCTCATCTTTGGACACTGCAATGCGCCCCACAAAGGTGAATTTCGCATATCCAACTGAGTTATGTGCATAGGGTCTCATGGGGTTTTGAAATCAACATAATCAATTGATCTAATTCTTGCAGAATGGCTTTTTAAGGTTGACCCAAATGTACGATTTCAAGTTTTATAAATAACATTGAATTAAACTAGATGAAATGCATTTATATTTCAGAGCTTCTATGAGCCAATGCACAATGTGGATTAGCTTATGCAAATTGAAGTGTGCACTTTTTTCAAGCTAAGAAAACAACATATCTTTCATTAATTAAAAGACCGTTACATGTACCTGTTAAGCTTCAATGCCCCCAGAATGTCTCCAAAAATTCAAAATAATTGCAAGCATAGTAAGCATAGTGTCATACAAGAAAGTCGATAAAAAAAGCAGAGCCAATAATGACGAAAAAAACCACTTGTCCTGCAAGGCTACCAGGAGGGAAAATAGGGGCTAAAGAGGCCAGCATCAAAACAATAGTGTATTGCCTTTGTTGGAACAGCTGTCCTCTCAGAACTCTGAACATGATGAAATAGACTTTCACTTCTTGGGCAATAGGTTTGGACAGCCTTACATTCTCCAAATTAATGTTTTCAGTGGAGGAAAGGGGGACAGAGATCAACGCACATATCTGATGTCCGTATCAGATTTTTCAAGAACAACAAGGATTTAGGAGTGAGGTATCCATTCAACAGTAAGTCTTATGCTTTTAATATTCACAGGACTTGTACTGCTGTTTTTGTCATATCCAGTTGTTCGCTTATTTGTGTAAATTTGGTTTTTAACAGGAATTGCACTTAAATGTATCCATCAATTGTTAAAAGTTTATTCATCAATGGTCTTATATTTGCTTTGCTTTTTTGTTTTGCAGCTTTAGAGAGGAGCGAAGCAAGTTAATCAAAACTTTGGACGGTTATTATGGGAGGCGTTCTCCTAATATTTTTGGACTTGCCTTCATATTGCTAGATAATTTCAAGAGTACTATACGTGTGTATATATAAATAGCATATTCCAGTACCTTCGATTGTGCTCAATGATGATATGTCATTGTTCTTGGACAGGGATAAATTAGTTACGAAGTTAATGGTTACGATGTGAACATTTTCTTAATATTTGGAATTATTGTCATATCTATGGATGGTTTGGAATTATTGTCATATCTATTAATATTCGAGCGCTTTATAAAAGAGGGAGATAGCCTCAGTGCATTATTCAAAGGATATTCATTTGTTTTAATTATTATCAAATAAATTAAATGTTAAAAGTAATTAAATAATATTTAAAGTTTCAATTTATATATTTATTTTATTTTTTAGAGTTACATGCTATGATAAAATAATAATAATAATAATACTAATAATAATAATAATAATAATAATAATTAAATAAATAAATAAAATATGAATAAATAAATAGAAATAAAATAAAATACAGATAAAATTAAAATTAAAAATAAAATAGATAAAAAACATTTCCTTAATTACAAAAATAAGAATAAAATAAATAAATAAATAGAATTCAAATAAAATAAAGATTAATAAATAAACACGCTTCAACCTAATCTATTCTAATATGATCTTCGCAAAGACATTTAGTACATTTGCTTCACTCTTTCTAAAATAAAATAAATTACTTTCTAATTGTTTCAGTCAAACTAGCCATTTCAATC